>JALRMM010000217.1:0-10450 GCA_026122155.1 Zymoseptoria crescenta | reverse complement strand
TATATTTAGAGTAGACGGAAACTAGATTGCTACTCCTAAAGTGTAAGGAACAGGTTAAATTAGCTTTAATACGTAGCTAGTTAGAGGGCCTAACGGAGGGAATTTAGAGTAGACGGAAACTAGATTGCTACTCCTAAAGTGTAAGGAACAGGTTAAATTAGCTTTAATACGTAGCTAGTTAGAGGGCCTAACGGAGGGAATAGGTCGAATAATAATAAAGATAAGTCAAAAAATAGAACCTATAAGCTATATACTAGGAAACTCGCGAATAAGTTGTACTAGAGGCTAGGAAGTTAATCGATTATTAATTATTATCTATAGCTAGTAGAGGCCGATATAACGAGAGATAATAAAAAGTACCTTAAATTCTATAAGAACGTCCTAAAAAAGGATAAGGGGAAATGCCTTTAGTAGATAAAATTTAAGGACCCTTTAGTAATAGTACTAAAAGATTACTACAGGATTAAGGATATCCTACTAGAATAGATAATAACCGACTCCTCTTAGAACCCTAACGGTCTAAAGAAGTAGTATAGAAGCTATATAATTAGGGTAGTTATAGAGTATAGGGTAATATCGATAGAAGCGGTCGATAAAAGTAATTACTAGCTACTTAATAGCGGCTCTACGTGTATATTATAAACAATCCGACTATTATAGACTTTAAGGTCGTAGAGATCCCCTATAATATATATATTTACGCTAGGGATTAGCGGTTGAAGGCGTTAGTAAGGGGAATAGGAAAGATTACGTTCCTATCTCCTTCTAGAGAGCTAATTATACTACTATTAAAGAACGTCCTCTATATACTCAGATTCCACGTTAATATTATGTCCTCTACGTTATATAGAGATATTGGCTTATACTTATATAAGAGGTCGGATTACTAGCTAGATAGTAATAGAGCGGTAGTAACTAAGATTAAGCGATTTAATAGACTACTATATATTAACGCCTAGACTAGGCTAAAGTTAAATACTTAGATCCTAACTTAGCTAATAGACAAAAAAAAATCAACCTCTTAGTATATAGAACGCGCTAAACGAGGATTAACTATCCGACTAAGACGTATTTATTATATTTACGACGAATAGTAGGGACCGAAGAAAGCTAAGAACGCTCTCTCCAGCCTAATAGTACCGTATTATAGGCTATATTAGGGGTAATCGTATCTCGTAACTTAATCGAGTAGTATAGGGTGTTAATATCGATAGGAAAGAAGATACGGCCCCTAAAATAAAGAAATACAACGGGTACTCTCTAGCTAAGTCGAAAAGAATCCTCTTATAAAGGAAACCAATTAGAGTACGGCTACTAGTACCCTTTTCGGACGTTATAGCCGATATTATCGAGTTTAAGATCATAAAGAACGGCGATAAGTACCTATTCTACGTAACTAATACGGATATATACCTAAACTTTGTATAGATAATAGCAACTATTAACTAAGTAAGCCTACTTACTAGTATAGTGCTTTAAAGAACTCTAGACCTCTATTAAGAGTATAGGTCGAGAACTTTATGTCCTATTAATAGATAGTAACCCGAAGTTCGGATTAACGTTTAGATTAGTATTAAGAAAGGGATACGTTTAATAGAAACCCTTAGCACCCTATACGTAAGCTAAGGATCTAGTAGAAAGATCCGGCGGCCTAATTATCGAGATAGCGCGGGCAAGAATTATAAATTATAACTTCCTAAGGATCTCTAGAACGAAGCGTACGTAGTAGCGGCCTATATTATAAATAGGTTACCTACTAAGAGTCCAAACTACATAACCCCGTAGGAAAAGGCTACTAGACAAGCACTAGATATCGCTTATATCTACTAGTTTAAGATAAGAGCCTATATATGTAAGATAAGGCTAAAAGACGTCCCTAAAAGAGAGAAGATATTAGAGCGAGCTAGGATTAGCTACCTAGTTAGCTTCGAGGGACATAATATATTTAGAATCTAGATTCTAAGTCTAGATAAGATTATTAGGACAAGAGACGTCGTCTTTAATAAGAAGTTAAAGTATAAAGGACTCTATAACTTCGACCTAAGTATAGTAATACTAGTTAATCTAGCCGTAAACGTTAAACTACACTTTAGGATAGAAGATTACTAGTTTTAAGAACTCTCTAACGCGTTAGTATTAACCTACTAAGCCGAACAAGGGGAAGGTATCGAAATACTAGATGCCTTTAGGCAAGGTATACCGGAACCTAAAATCCGTAATAAAGCCGCTCTAGAAGTAGCTATAGAAGATAATTAGGAATATAAGGTTCTATATAACTATAAGAATCTCTACGACAAGCTCACTCTCTACTAGAAATAGTAGTAGACAAGGAACTCCGGAAGTGCCTTACTACCTTTCTCTCGGATACAAAAATTGCTTCTAGGACTTGGTACCTAGTAAGAGGCGAAGACGAGACCGTCTAGCTAACACTCTTTTATTTTCCTTTATTTTGCTTTTGTTTTAAGCCCTTAGGTATAAGCTTGCTATTACCCTAGGCACGGGAATTTTCCCTAAGGTCGAGAGATACGAGAGAACAACGATTGTATATAGAAAGACTGCTATCGTAAGACAGCCGTCCTATATAGTTATAGACTCCTATAGGACGTAAATGGAACAAACAAACAAACAATAATAACTATAAGAAGTTAAAGATATCGTAGTGTATAGAACGCTAGCTAGTAATCCCACTAGTAATAAAACTAACTCTTACTGTTATTGAGATGCATATACGTGCCTCCTAATATACGACTATGCGTTACGTAAGCGGTATTCGCCGCTACGCTCGGCGTCGTATTATCTAATAACCTTACCTAAGGTCTATTGCTAGGCTATGTCTTAGCTTCCCTAACAATTATCTCCCTCCTCCGAAGGAGACGTCTCGGCTTCTACGACCGTCTTACGTCTAGCCTACTAAGTGTAGGCCTAGTCTTTATCCGGGGCTACGTTTCTTTATTAACTTCTTAATATAGCGTTTATATCGTAACGCATACTTGTTTACGTATGTTAATTGTTACTTATAGCTCTACTACTAGTAGCTCTGTTTTAGCGGGTCCTTTATAGTTAAGGGCAACTGCTTATAGGTAGGAGTTATTAATGTTTTCGCTCGTAAAGTTTTCCTCTACTCCTTTTTAACTTTATTAACGCTCCTCTCCTACGACTAGTACTATAAACTCTAACGATACTTAAGCTCTCCGTAAGCGTACCGTACGCCTTTACTACCTCTATAATCTCGTATTAGAAGCAAGCTTCTAGCTTATAAGCCGCTCCTTATATATACATATATCGTAAGTACCTAGCAAGCGACTCGTAATGCCTCTATAAGTCTAGCGTACGCCGGCCGTTATACTAAACCTTCCTCCTCGTACCGTCTAGGACCGCTATAGTAAGGTAGTACCGATATACGAGCGCTACCTACGCTATACGTATAATAGTATACCGGCTTCCCTCCTTTAATTCTTATAGGTATAGTAAGCTAACTACATATATATAGCTAACGAGTAGCCGTACGATAGTAATATAACCGCTAGTAATAAGCGTAAATACTAGTACTATAAGAAGAACAACTATAGCTACGAGACTATCGAGCATCTAGACCTTAAGTTATAGGCGACTCGCCTACTAGAGCTCCGCGCTAAGGCCGACGAGTTCGAGCTAGCCGCTAGCAACGTATAGTATCTCTAAGCGCGCCTAGAGTTAGTAGGCGCCGACGTCGCCTATACCCTTAAGATTAAGGAGGCAAATAGCAGGAAGCACGTAGGTAGGTTAGCGACCCCTCGTAAGATAGGCGTAGGTAGGTTAGTAGGCGAAAGCTCCCGACCTAACCTCCTTCTTACGTAGGGCGAAACCGCTACTACTAATACTATTTTCGAGCTCTAGTACGAGGTAAGCTAGCTTCTCGCTTACTTATTTGTTACTCTACTAATGCTTTTTATAGTCTCTCTACCTATAGGGCGCTACCGCGCCTATTCTCGAGGTAGCTACTACTACCTTCGCCTATAATAGTAGTACTTAGGTAGAGACCCTATCTCGCGGCTTCGAGGATATCGAGGTAGAGGAGGAGGAGGATAACGATGCCTAAGCCGGGCGAATAGCCGGCTCTTCTTATACTTCTAGGTTACTTACCGCTAGCGTTACGCCCGCTTATCGCGGTACTAGGGGGCTTTTTCCCTTTTAAATAAAGGCTTTTCTCCCCTATGCTTACCTCTTCTATTTCTTCTATCTCTTAGGTCCTTTTATAATAACCTTGTCCTTACGTAACTCCTATACTTCTATTAGGTTAGCCGCACCCTCGTATTCCTTAGCTATCTACTAGCTATTGTATTCCTTAGGCTAATCCTTCTAGTATACGAAGTAAAACTTCCGATTCCTTATTATACCTAGGATCTCCTTAACCTCGTACTCGCCTATTTTGTCTACGATAGGTATACTAGCCTTATAAGACGAACCTGCGCGGCTACGCTATAGTTCGAGATAGCTAATATAAAACACGTTGTAAATCCGCGAGTTACTTAGGAGCGCTAGGCGATACGCCTACGATCTAACTACGTCTATTACCCGAAAGGGGCTAACCTATTTGGGTCCTAAGGGCTTCTTAGGCATCTTGAGCTTTAGGTTCTTTGTCGATAGTACGACCTTATTACTAATACTAAACTGCTTTAGCTTATGATTTTTGTCGTAGTACTTTACTTAAGACTCGGCTACTTTTCTCTAGCGTTCCTTAAGCTTTTTATATGTCTCCTTTAAGCGTACTACTATATTAATCGCTATAGGCGTCCTTCTCCTGAATATTTCGCCTCGAGATGCCGTTATAAGGGTAGGATTCTACCTATATATAACGTAGAAGGGACTTATGCCTAGCGTAGGGTGTTTGCTATTATTATACGCGAACTCCGCCTATACTAACAACTTAGCCTAGTTATCCTAAAACTCGCTATAATAGTAGCGTAGGTATTGTTCTAGTGTCTAGTTAGCTCTCTCCGTCTACCCGTCCGTCTATAGATAGAAGGCTATAGACAGCCTACGAGTTATATACAACTCGTAGTAGAAGTCGCTCTAGAACTAGCTTATAAATAGAGATCCTCTATTACTAATAATGCCTCTTAGCACTCTATAGTGCTGCATAACTTTATCTACTAAGAGCTTTGCTAGCGTTATAGCTATATAAGTCTTATCTATTAGGATATAGATATTTATCTTCTAGTAGCGGTCGACTATTACGAGGATAGTAGTATAAACTCGACCGTCTCTTATACTTAGCGGAAGGTCTATAATAAAGTCTATTAACAACTCTTACTATGGACCGTCTAGTAAGGGAAGCATATATAACTCGCTATAGGGTCGATGCTAACGCGCTTTAGATACTTAATAAGTTGGATAGGTAGATACGTATTCTATTACTTCCTTGTCTATGCCCGGCTAGAAGTACTTCCTCCTTAGAAGTGCTAATACCTTAGCTTTGCCGAAGTGTCCTACTAGTATGTCGTCGTAATATATACGGATTACCTACTTCCTTAATATAAGGTCGCTAGGTAAATCCCGAGTGTCCTATAAAGACACCAAACTACATACGTATAGTTATAGCTTCGGTTAAAGCCTCGTAATTAAGTTTAGTGTCTAAAGAGAGAAGGCGGCAACTATAGAGGGATACCTAGTCGACCTATAGATAAGATAATGCCTAGATAGCTTGCCGGTAACACTATCCGGCACATTCAACTACTATACTCCGTATACAGTATCCTAATATCGAATCCTATTATCTGAATGCCTTTAGTAATTAATAAAGTTGAATAGTAGCCGCGGCTAGTCCTACGATCCTATCGATTTCCAATCCTATATTAAACCCTTACCTATATTCCCACGAACGCTGCCCAGATCTCCTATTTACTAAATTCGAGGGTTATAACACTCGCATCTTCGATATGCGTCTCGCTAAATCCTCTTATATAGAGAGGGTAGATAGTCGTCCTATTGCTATTCTAGTCGGGTATATACTAGATCGCTTAGCTAACGAGCTTTATAGTCGTACATACTACTCGCGAGCATTAATATACCTTATCTTCTTCTAATTCTCGTAGGCAGAATTATTACCTAGGTATGTACTATATATTAATTGCGGGGAACGAGAGGTTACTCTAAAGAACGGAATAATGCGAGGAACGAGAGGTTGCTCCGAAGAACGAGAGGTTACTTCGAAGAACGAGAGGCTATAAGGATAGGAGGTCGCTTCGAAGAACGTAAGGCTATAATTAAGAATAAGAGGTTATAAGGATAGAAGGCTCTAAGGGTAGGAGGCTCTAAGGGTAGGAGGCTCTAGTAACCGGAGGTTCCTTCGAAGAACGGGGGCCGTAAATAATAGGAGAGCTTAAAGGTTAAGAGGGAATAAAGGTCGAAGCTTTAATAGTGTACTAGACCTATTTCGTTTAATAATAGACCTTCGTTAACGGACATAGGCTACTATAAGCGGGGTTAGAGAGCCTAGGTTCTTTCGAGAGTAGGGCTACCTATATAGATTATAGCTTATATATCCTTTCTCCGTAAAGTGTTATTTATTAGCCGCTTACATTAAAGCTTAGTAGGCTTAAAGGTTAATACCGCTACATTTATTTGCCTTTATAGGTACTAGTCCGTTAACTGTTACTATAGTTATTAAGCACTCCTCTTTAGACTCTTAATTTAGCCTCTATAATCTAGACCTATAGATCTAATATGTTTAGTATTGTCTAGCAGTCTCTTATTACAATCTTATGCAATCCTTTCTTAATGTAGCTCTAATTAATATCGTCCTTCGGAGTATCTACTATCGATTACGGGGAGGGGATACTAAATTAGCTATAAACACTATACCTACTACACTTATATAGGTGTTACCAAAGAGCCCTAATTGCTTTAAGCGATATATACTAACCGATATATCTACTACGGCGCCGCTACCTTCAAATCGGCATCGGCGGCAATATAGTCGACTTACTACGAGAAGTTCTATAAGAAGTATAAAGATATCGCAGTGTATAGAACGCCAGCCAGTAATCCTACTAGTAATAAAACTAATTCTTGCTGTTGTTGAGTTGCATATGCGTGCCTTATGATATACGACTATGCGTTATGTAAGCGGCATTCGCCGCCACGCTCGGCGTCGTATTATCCACGTATTATTAACGACCTTACCTAAGGTCCAGAGCCAGGCTACGCCTTAGCCTTCCTTAACAATTACCTCCCTCCTCCGAAGGAGACGTCTCGGCTCCTACGACCGTCTTACGTTCGGCCTACCGAGCGTAGGCCCAGTCTTTATCCGGGGCTGCTTTCTTTATTAACTTCTTAATGTAGCGTTTACATCGCAACGCGCGCTCTATTTGCGCATGTTAATTGTTGCTTGCGGCTCTACTACTAGTAGCTATGTTTTAGCGGGTCCTTTGTAGTTAAGGGCAACCGCTTGTAGGTAGGTGTTATTAATGTCTTCGCTACGAAGTTTTCCTCTACTCTTCTTTAACTTTATTAACGCTCCTCTCCTACGAACAGCACGTTAAACTTCAACGATACTCAAGATTCCCGTAAGCGCACCGTACGCCTTTACTATCTTTATAATCTCTTATTAAGAAGCAAGCTTCTAGCTCACGAGCCGCTTATTACATATACACACATCGTAAGCACCTAGTAAGCGACTCGCAATGCCTCTACGACGTGCTCCTTAGCAGCCGGCTATTGTACCAAATCTTCCTCCACGCTCTAAGTAGGATGCCTAGGGCATAGCAGTAGCGTACTACGAGCGCTACTTGCCGTACGCGTACGATAGTGGGTTACTACGCTCCTTACTTGCTAGGCTTCTACTAATCGCCTGTCTAGTTAACGAGCAATACTGTAATAGGGTTATAACTATCGGCAGCAAAGTTAAGTGCTAGCGCTACAAGAAGAAGTAAGTCTAGCGCGTCGATAGCTCCTCTCTTACTAGGCTAACGCATCTCGTAGTAACTACGCGTACGAGACACTAACCTATCCGGACCTTATTAAGTAGGCGAAGCGCCTACTTAAGCTGCGCGAGGAGTGGGGCTACTACGAGGTGGGCTCCCGCGAGGAGCAGCTCGTTAATATACGCCTAGACTCCGTAGGGCGCGATGTTAAGGCCACCCTTAAGGTTAAGTAGGCTAATAGCGGGAAGGCCGTGGGCGAGTTCTCTACGCCTCGTAAGGGCGGAGTAGGCGGCTCGTAGGGCGATAGATAGATCGCTCGCGCTAGCCTACTTTAGGCTTAGAACGAGGCCGCCGTTAGGCGCGCTATGTTCGAGCTAAAGTACGAGGTAAGTCTTACGTTCCTTACGGTTCCCTTATGCTTTGCTAACACCTTCTATAGGAGCTCCGCCTAATGGGCGCTTTAGCATTAGCCCTACGCGCGGCCTCTACGGCCTTCGCTAACGAGGGAGGCTCCTAGGTAGAGCGCGAGGTAGTGCTACCTAACGTAGGCGAGGAGTAGGAGGGGGGCGAGGGGGACGAGATAGAGGAGGATGCCTAAGCCGGGCGAATAGCCGGATCTTCCTATGCTTCTAGGCTACTTATCTCTAGCGTTGCGCCCGCGTGTCGCGGCACTAGGGGGTTTTTTCCCTCAAATAAAGGCTTTTTTCCTCTATGCTTATCTCTTCTGCCTTTTAGGCCCTCTTATAATAACCTTGTCCTTACGTAACTCCTATGCTTCTATTAGGTTAGCCGCACCCTCGCATTCCTTAGCTGTCTACTAGCTGTCGTATTCCTTAGGCTAATCCTTCTAGTACACGAAGTAGAACTTCCGATCCTTCGTTGCACCTAGGATCTCCTCGACTTCGTACTCGCCTATTTCGTCTGCGATAGGTATGCTAACCTTATAAGACGAACCTAGGCGGTCGCGCTATAGTTCGAGGTAGCTAACGTAGAACACGTTATAAATACGCGAGTTACTTAGGAGCGCTAGGCGATACGCCTACGATCTAACTACGTCTATTACCCGGAAGGGGCTAACCTATTTGGGTCCCAAGGTCTTCTTAGGCATCTTGAGCTTTAGGTTCTTCGTCGATAGCACGACCTTATTACTAATGCTAAACTGCTTTAGCTTATGATTTTTGTCGTAGTACTTCGCCTAAGACTCGGCTACTTTTCTCCAGCGTTTCTTAAGCTTCTCGTATGTCTCCTTTAAGCGTGTTACTATATTAATTGCTACGGGCGTCCTTCCCCTAGGAATCTCGCCTCGAGATTCCGTAGTAAGGGTAGGATTCTACCTATATACAACGTAGAAGGGACTTATGCCTAACGTAGGGTGTTCGCTATTGTTATACGCGAATTCCGCCTATACTAACAATTTAGCCCAGTTATCCTGAAACTCGCTACAATAGCAGCGTAGGTATTGCTCTAGTATCTAGTTAGCTCTCTCCGTCTACCCGTCCGTCTACGGATAGAAGGCTATAGACAGCCTACGAGTTACATGCGACTCGTAGTAGAAGTCGCTCTAGAACTAGCTCGTAAACAGAGACCCTCTGTTACTAACAATGCCCCTTAGCACTCTATAGTGCCGGACAACTTTATCTACTAAGAGCTTAGCAAGCGTTACAGCTATATAAGTCTTGTTAACCGGGATGTAGATGTTTATCTTCGAGTAGCGGTCGACTATTACGAGGATAGTAGCGTAAACTCGACCGTCCCTTATGCTTAGCGGAAGGTCCATAATAAAATCCATTAACAACTCTTGCTATAGACCGTCCGGCAAGGGAAGCGTATATAATTCGCTATAGGGACGATGCCGACGCGCCTTAGACACTTAATAGGTTAGATAGGTAGACACGTATTCTATTACTTCCTCGTCTATACCTAGCTAGAAGTACTTCCTCCTTAGAAGTGCTAATACCTTAGCTTTGCCGAAGTGTCCTACTAGTGCGTCGTTATAATACATGCGGATTACCTACTTCCTTAATGCGAGGTCGCTAGGTACCTAGAGTTTCTTACCCTTATACAGTAGGCTATCGACTATTAAGAAGTCCGTATGCGGTCCTTTTGCGAGGTACTTGCTATACTCCTCGTCGTGCTTCTATAGCACACTAATTATTCCTTTTAGCATCTTAGATAGTGGTATATAGGCCTACTTATCTAAAACCGCCGCACGTGCAACCCTTATAGGCAACGTAGGTAGGACGCTTGTCCTTGGGACGGCTGCTTGGGGAATTAACTTCTACTAATCCTTATAGGTAACAACGATCCTCCTTACGACGGGATCGCCTCTAGCCGCTTTATTAGTCGCCTAGTACGCTAACTTGTTCTATAAGGTTAGGAGTAGCGTGCTTACCGCTTACTTCTTGGTTACGTAGTCCGGGCGCCTTAACGGCGTATCGGCTAGGTTAGTCTTCCTAGCTCGATGTTTAATAACGAAGTCGAAGGGCGCTAAAAAGATAGCCTATCGAGCTTGTCTACTATTTAGCTGTTTTACCGACATAAAGCCT
>JALRMM010000216.1:0-63352 GCA_026122155.1 Zymoseptoria crescenta | reverse complement strand
TGCTTCTAACCTCGCCTACGACCTTATAGGCTATAAACGCGGGACTCGTGTTCGATATTTTGTACCTACTGTTGCATTATAAAAGGTAGGGGAGGCGGTAGCCTGTTGTTGTCTATATCGTTATCGTTGTCGTTATAGTCGTTGTTGTCGTCGACATTAGGGTTATAGTTAGGTCTATAGGCAGCGTAGCCGGCACTATCGGGGGCACTACCGGGGGCACTACCGGGAGCACTACTACTACCGGCGGCGCTAGGTCCTCCGCCCTAGTTAGGATCCCGCTACTGCTCCTAATATTAGTTCTATTTCTTTTCTGTTCGGAGGGCTAATAATGTTAGCCGTAACCTTACATATAGTGCTAGGGATTGCCTTACTAGCACGCCGAAGATTCTTTTCTAGCCGTTTCTAGGCTAATGGATCTTTCTAGTAGGTCCACTGCCCCGTCTTTACGCGACTAACCTACTAACTGTAGGCACGGGCGTCTATAGTCTTACCTAGGTCGTGCGTAAGGACAAGATTACATCCTACAAAGAGTGAGTAATGTTATGCATAAGATCACGCGTGGGGTTACACGTAAGAACAGGGATATTACCTTTTCCTAAGGACTGTCCTATCTAGCCGGACTGCTCGTTTGAATTCGTATCCGGTCGTTTACTATCCCAAACATCCCTAGGCATACGCGAGAAGTAACCGGCGATGCTACACGCGATATACTCGCTGTTCTTGTTCTACGCCTAGTTAACTACGGCCTAATTCGGATGCACTAGAATAATGTTAGCTATAATAGAGCTTGCGAGGTTACCCGTAATATTATGCACGAACTTATTAGCAGATTAATAGCTGCTTAATATTCCTCGTAGGTCTGCGTGCCCGTAAGTCCTTTTATAATTGCAATAGCCGGTTGCAAGTCGACGCTTTTCCTAAATGCTTCGTCGATATTGCGAAAGAAATGCACGCGACAGATTATAAGAACATCCTTAAGATGTTCTCGCTAGTCTCGCCCTAGGTTTTAGTAGGGCAGTTTAATGTCTTCGAGGTATTAACCGAGGCCTTAGCTGTTGTTAGCTTTAGCATTACACGTGAGCTTAGCCGTAAGCTCGGTTATAATCTCCTACGTAAGATTACGGCTAAGACCGGCTATAGCTTTACATACCTGAATGTTGTTCTCCGGACTAATTACTCTTTACACAAGCAAACCCATGGCCGTATATATGCCTCTATAGAATATGTTCTTGCCCGAGGATATTAGCAAGGGTATGGAAGACCCGGTGGAAAAGTCGTCTCTAGAACTAATCGCCTCGGAAATTGCTATACACCCGGTAAAGGACAAAGACTATATAATAACATTAGTCGTAACTATATGCATAATGTCGGCTATAAGCTTACTATATCCCGAAAACCCTTTACAGGTAAATAGAACTTCGTTATCGTGGGTAATGCGGTAATTAACACGTTTAAAGGTTATATTAATCTCGAAGGCATAGCGGCTAGCCTAGATTTGTACTTGTTCGTCAAACATACAGGTAACAATATATTGTTCTAGGTTATCGCTATACTAGATGTCGCGAAGATATCGCTAATGTTAGGGCTGTTATTAGTTATAATATTATGCCTAGCCCTACGCGTGTTCTTACCTAGTCCCGCGGCTTCTCTTAATCCTGGAGCTATATCTAATATAGTATTTTAATCGATCTCCCGCCTAGCTATAATAGTATCTTTATCTTGCGGATTATACTACTAACGATATTATTGCAGCAAAGAGCCTTATAGACACCCTCTATCGTCTCGACATTATGTAACTTTATCTATACTTTTACTAATAGGTTCTTCCGGAAGGTGTCTAATAATGTTAGTTATGTTGTTATGCCGGATATGTTGTGTAATGTTATATACTCGTCGTTATAGCTAGATCCCTCGTAGCAACTAGCATATTCTAAATTTCTTCGCGAATCTGCTTAGGGAGCTTGTTTAGGCCGTTTAGCGGGTAATTATGTATACCTTCTACGACGACAATAATCCTCGGCATTGCATCTAAGTCGAATAGAACAATCCAGGTAAACTTGACTTCGCATAGTACGCGTTAAGAGATAAACTGCCCGACCCCTATTAGGTAGTAATTGCCTATAATGTCGGGCCTTAGGTTAGTCGTACTATTAGGTCGTACATTATAGATAACCCTAGGTATAGGGTTAGGACTAACCCTATACGTAATAGTATGCGTAATGTGCGTCGGGATGTTATGCGTCTTACTATAGGTCTATCTCCTTGCCTAGTTTCCTTCGTATGCGCAGTATTCGTCTTAGTCCGCAGCAAAGGCATTAGGGTTGTAAAAGAGCTCCCCTAGTCGTTCGAAACTAACTAGTAAATTAGGTAGATACTATCTCGTAAAGTGTGTTAGTGTATTATGTATCTACTACGTGCATCGAATAGAGGCACCGAATCTACCGAAGAGATCCTAATATTATGCGTAAGCTCCTCTATAATACTATCGCTAACCTTACCCGTGTCCTAAAGCTTACTGGGTTTTAATCGTGCTCGAAGACTAGTCGACATATTCCTTCGATCTAGTTTATATAACCGCGAGAGTCTAAGAATCGACTCCGGATTGCTATAAACTCGATATTTGCTTTTACACGATCGTCTTGTTTCTCGAAGGCGCCGGCGCCTTGCCGCCGACGTATTGCTTAATACTATAGCTACTCTCGCTCGTTAGCTTTTGAGTAAGTACGGTTAATAACCTTACCGATAGCATGCTCGTAGTACTTAATCCCGTTACATTACTTTACAAGTCGAAGAACTTATATTCTACTAAGGTAAGGGCTTATCGACTTATGTAGACCTTTAATTCTTCGGTTCGAGTACTGGATCTAGGCGACATTATAAGTATAGTTACGAATAACATTATTCGTTAGGTGTTCCGTAATATTACGCCTAACTTCACTTACCTACCCCGTAATTACGGCCGGAATTTTGTTGCTAATAGTAGGGAGGATATCGGGGATAGCACGAGTATCGATAATATAGGCGATACTATAAAGTGCAGTCCGAGGATACTCGGGTATAAGTACATAATGCTCGATTTTAAAAGCCTTTGTCCGGTCGGAAAGGTTGTACTAAATGCGACCCTGCTATAATATTAGTAGTGTTTATATAGTTAATACTATCGATAAGGTTACTTATAGCCCTATCGAGCAGCTTATACCCGCTCTAGTCCCTTAATCTGCCTATCGTAGTCGCGAAGTGCGAGAGTCTGCTATGCTTCGATTGCTGCGTATGCAGCTAGATTCTATAGGTTTTGTACGGCGATATAGCGGTTTTATAGCCCTTGTGCTACTATTGTTGCTTACGGTATTAAAAGGAAGAAGCTATGCTTATAGTAAAAATTCTGATCTCACAGTAAAAACTCTAACCTCACAATTTCGGAGACTCCCGCGTTTAGCGTTATGTGAGCTTAGGTTTTAGCGTTGTGAGGTCAGCAGGACCCTGCCTTATCATCCTTGTCCCCGCACTGAGCTAGGATCTAGGCCCGAGTGAGTGAAGCCGATGGTTTCAACCTCATCTCCTTCGTACGACCACACGATACATACGAGGATCGAGAACGGCAGCACTCGATCATGATCTGGGACGAGGAGAAACAGCACGGTTCACCGGAAGAGATCATTACCAAAGCTTCCGATTCATCACCACAACGTCCCCTCACAACGCAAGAGAAACTAGAAGCCACCCGGGTAGAGTCCAGGACAGTCCACTCCCGAGACGCGTCTTCTACCGACAATGATTACGTCCCAGAAGTCCAACACACTGGCATCCTCGCTCGTCTTCGATCCGTCGAAGCAACTCTCGACCGCAAGCTAGGCGTTGAATCCGAAGCCATTGACCGCAAATTGCCCTCAGACCGTAAACCCCAACCATGGCACGCCCAACTCAACATGGCCTTGATCTGGGCTTCCGGAACGATGAATGTCTCCTGTTTCGCAACTGGTTTTCTCGGCTGGCAATTTGGCCTCAGTCTTAAGCAGTCCATATTGATCATCATCTTTGCATCCCTGCTGGGTGGCGCGGTGTCGGGCTTTTGCGCAACGATGGGTGCGCCGACAGGGCTACGGCAGATTTCGATCAGCAGGTACAGCTTCGGGTGGTATCCGAATAAGATTGTGGCGGCATTGAATACGATCCAACAGTTGGGCTGGAGTGCGGCGGGATGCATCACCGGAGGACTTGCGTGGACGGCGGTGTCGGATGGGAAAGTTTCGGTCGTTGTAGGGATTATCATCATCGCTACGTGCAGTCTGGTGATTAGCTTCATCGGACTGCGGGCGATTCTCGTGTATGAGAAATACGCATGGTTGTAAGTCGAGGATCTGACAAAACCCCTGGAACTGGCGAAGCACTTGCTAACTCTTCAATCACAGCATCTACCTAATCGTCTTCCTCATCATCTTCGGCCAGGTCGGGCCCTACGCCGACAACACCACTCACTCCTCCCTCACCGGTGCCGACCTCTCCGGCAACGTCCTTTCTCTTCTAGCCATCGTCTACGGCTCCTCCGCCGCCTGGGCCACCATCGCCTCCGACTACTACGTCCAATACGCCGTGGACGTCTCCCGCACCAAAGTCTTCCTCATGACGACTTTCGGCATTGCTCTTCCCACCTCTATCGGCATGGTCGCCGGCTGTGTCGTCTCCTCCGCCATGAACAGCCGTCCGAGGTGGAAGTCCGCGTACGAGGACCAGGGACTCGGGTACCTCATCGCCGACATGTTACACCCTTCCGGCTTCGCACGCTTCATTCTCGCCCTCCTCGTTCTCTCCGTCATCGGCACAAACGTCCTAGCTCTCTATTCAGCCGGTCTTTCTTGCCAACAGTTCGCCCGCCCGTTTGCCCAAGTCCCGCGCTTTACCTGGACGATCGCCTGTTTCGGAGTTATCATCGCCCTCGCGCTGGCAGGCCGAGACTCGCTGCTCGCTTACTTGCAAAACTTCTTGAGTCTGTTGGGATATTGGTGCACGTCGTACTTTGTAATTGTCTTTAGCGAGCATTTCGTGTTCAGGAAGGGCGACTTTGCGAAGTATGATTTGGAGGGGTGGAACACGCCCTCGAGGTTGCCAGTGGGATGGGCGGGACTCACGGCATTCGGATTGGGAGTCGTGGTGTGGGTTCTTGGGATGGTGCAGACGTGGTTTGTTGGGCCGATTGCGAGGACGATCGGGAGTGGTGGAGGGGATGTGTCGAATCAGTTGTGCCTGGTTGTGACTTTGGTGAGCTATGTGCCTGCGAGATGGGTGGAGTATAGATTTGTAGGAAGATAGGATACGACCTGATGTATATAGCGATGTACAGTCATGACAATTCGGCGCTCCAGCTCGCCTCTGCAGTCTTCGTCGCCGTCTTCATTGGTTGCAGGAAGATGGAGTCTCTACGCTATTGGGACAAATATCCGTCCTCTCGACTTCAATTTCGATCTAGGCATCCAACCATCTCCTCAGGAGGCTTTTCCTGTGTCGGGTGACTTTCTTTTTGTGGACCGAATCCCTACGCGCAGGCTGCCGCCGTGCGTCTCTCGCCGCTGCAATTTTTACATCAAGCTCATCGGCATAGCTGTGCAAGATTGCCGACATACCCTCATACAAACGCCGGAGTTCGTCCTGGATTCGAGCGTCATAGGTCGCCCCGCTCTTGTGGAACTCCTTGGAGATCAACCGTGGTTCCCGTATCACTGTATCGATGAGCATGCACAGCTGTTCAAAATAGCCGCAATACAGCTCTGATGATCGTTGCATGTGCGGCGCGGCATCGACAGACACTAAGACAATGAGACAGAGTCGGTTCCCAGCAGGTATCGCAATAGACCTACCAGCGAAATGGCCCTGCAGCGTCGTGCCGCTTCCCAATCCTCGCTGCATCTGTATCGAGCCACTGCATTCGTCTTGCGATGATTCCGAGCCACGTGTGTCGCTCATGCATACTGTTGAGGGAGGGCGCGTACCTCATCTTGTCCTCGCAATATCTGAGCCATGCCAACATGTCTGCTGTAAGCGGGATATCGTACAGGGGCCGTTCGCTGTCTGTCCTACGCCCGGAATGTTCCGCGGGCTTGTCCTCTCTCTCCATAGTGTGTCCTTTTGAGTCCGATGGCTCGCAGATTTCGATGAGAGGCCAGCGCTCTCGCGGCTGTCAAACGCTGCCTTGAGCCACGCGCTCGAGCACGAGGAACCTGACTGCTTAAGACGTTGATGTCGCTCGCGTCAGAATTGCCAGACTCCGGTCAGATCATGCATGCTGCATGTACGTGGTTGCCTCGCTTGACATAGCTCGAACTCAGCCGCAGCATGCATGCATATACGCCACGCTGACTGCAGCCTGCAGCTAGAGCTGGGCTCAGGCCCTGACAGCTGCAGTTTGAAGCAGGCGTAGCAGTTGGATGATCGGGCAGTGTAGATTTGCAGCGTCGTTGGATACCTTTCGCTTGCATGCTCCTTCCCGATGACGGTACAGCCATTGAGCTGATGTTAAGTCTGACAGTTCCGCCTGATAGCCCTCTCCGCCGCAATGGCCTTGTCAAGTTTCCCGATGCAGGCCTTCAAGATGGCATTCATGTTCTCATACAGGTCTCGAAGTGTCCGTTCGATGTGATCTCCGTAAGTGAGTCCAGGACGATAGTCCGCGCCGAATAGAGTTGTATCCGCTTTCACCTGGCTAACGAGCAAATCCCACTCCGGTTTCGTCGTGTGGGCTAGATTTGCTGCCTGCACGGTGAACTCTTCGATATCAACGAACACTACAAGCCATCAGCAACCGTACTTCAGAATGGATAAAAGTATGGCAGACTTGCCATCAAAGGGTCCGCAAGCTCGGCGTCGCTCATTGATCGCGGCCTGGCTCTTCGCCAATGCCTTTGCGCGCCTACGTATGATCCCAAGGCAGACTTTCCTCACTCTCACATTGCAAAACTCCCACACTGCCACCCGGCAATATTCCAGTAGGTCCTGCACAATAACGCAAGCTGGCGGTGGACCCAAGTCTGGTACAGTCGGTCCACGTGGATTTCGTCTGGGTGCGAGTCCAGGGCGTCACTGTTTTTAAAAGGCATGTTGCTGCGTGTGCGGGTTGTCATCAAGTTGGGACAGACAAAATTCTCGCCTTTCTACGGCTCAGCCTGCCTTGTCGTAGCATGGGATCGGACATCAGCTTACCGTCGAGTCCCTGCCTCGAGGTCAGGCAGTCATGCATGAAAGCGCCAACAGTGGTACTTCTGAATGCTCGAGCTCCTTCGGGCTGTGTCAGCGTGGCAGCCCTCGCTTGCCAAAGCGCAGAGCTGTATTCTAGTGAACTGCAGGCCCCGAGGCCACGCTACCCACGTCGTACGTCGGGGCCCTATGCCAACATCTCGAGCCTTGTGCGTGACCCGTGTCTCAACATTCTCTGAGCATTCTTTGCGACGCTTCCACACGCCATGAACCAACGGCCCAATTCGGAGATCACAAGCGCAGCATCGTCAAGGCAACCAAGTCTGGTACAGAGTATCAAATTTGAGAACAAAGACGAGGATGAAGAATACGGTTTGTTCTCATTCGCAGAAGCACTGAGAGAAGAGGGCATTCCGAAGATCGGATTGGTGGGCGATCCTGACGTTGTAGACGAAGGCCACGGTAGCATCGTGCACAAAGAGGATCCAGAGCCTGCCGAGCCATGGTTCATGGAGATGGGTCGTCTGCGTCGAATGCATTTCTTATACTTGAACAAGCAATTGGCGCTGATGCGTAAGAAAGTGCTTGAATCGAAAAGGGCCAAAGATGAGGATATGAAAGCAGTAGGAGTCTTGCTGCACACCCAGGGTATGTGAAGGATTGCATAGCTTCGTATATGAAGTCACTAATGGAGATTCGTCAAAGCGGAAGCCATTAGAGATCTCGAGTTCATCCGCTCGCTCGACTGGCTAAGTCCTGATCGACAAGATGCGCGATACTCGCAATCAGTGAAATTCTTTCCGTACACCGGCAGCAGCGCTTCTCCAGATGTCTTTCCATTCCTGACGGAGAACTACCGCTGCCTTCACCCGGAGACGCAGCAACTCAAAGACAACTCAAAGACGGAGTGCGAAAGGTCCTTCTGAAAACGCTGCCGGTTTGGCTCACCTACACCCAGGAGGAGAAACGAGCTCGACAAAGACGCTACGAGGCCGGTCTTGCTCCGAAGAATTTGTCCAATACTGGAGAGATCATAGCTCGCTTCCTCGTCGCCTCAGTCGGTGCGCTGTTCATCTTGGTTCCAATGTACATCATGGCGCTGCACACGAGTCGCACGAACAACTTGATCACGACCACGATAGCCGTCGCACTATTCGCCATCATGTGTTCGATCACACTCCGAACGACCAACGATCAAACTCTGAGTGCGACGGCTGGATATGCCGCTGTATTGTTCGTTTTCGTTGGGTTGACATCGAGCAAGCCTGAGGCGGCAGGGTGATTCGTTGCAACTCCACGGCGTGACGCTTCAGGCTGGCGAGTCGTCCGTTTTGTCGCCCGGGTTATCGGGCATCAAATCGTACACACTCAGTTTCTTCTCCGCCGGGCTCTCGTCTCTTCCATCTCCGGCCTTCGCTCAACTCCACGTATCCGCTCTCCAGCCTCGACAGCAACTTTTTCCTTTGGCGCCGGCAAAGCACCCGCGCCGCCTTTTGTGCCCACGGCAGCCTCCCTGGCTTCCCTAACTTCCTTCTTGCTGAGCCCAATCGAGCCTGCATATTCTCCAAACGCCAGCACAATACTCTCCAACCCACTCCTCAGCACTTGCAATACCTCCGCCGCTTCTTCCGCGACTTGCCATCTCGTCTCCTCCCGAAATGTCACATCCGTCCAATGCGCCTTCGCTTCGTGACCGACGAATTTCTCAATCGCGCTTACGACCTCTGTGAGAGTTCTCACGATTTCTGCGACATCCTTCGATACACTGCCATAGGTATCTTCAGCGAGCGATGACATGACCAGCTGCGTGAGAGCTTCTGAGGCATAAATGATGTTACGCTTGTTCGTTGCAGGGCCGCTTCCAATTATTACAGATGCGACTTGTCGGTCGAAGGTCTTTCGGAAAGGCTCGCCAACTGGAGAACGCAGGAATTGGAGAATATACCCCTGACCTTGCTGAACGATGAATCCATCTCCGGTGCCGACCCTGGCAAGCTTTTCCTGATCCGCTCTGGACAGTGCTCGGTCTGCGCTCCACTGCAGGGCCTTGCGCGCAACTGGCAGAGCGACGTCGCCTCCAGGACTTTGCCCGATGGACCGGGCAAGATTGCTGACCGCAAAGGGCGATCCGTTCGAGCCGCTTGCGAAGACCGCAGCATCGTGCACGACAGGTCGATCGGCGATTCTACGCAGGCCGATGATTTGTTGCTGTTCTGCTTCGCGGCCGATCATGTGCTCGTGTTGTTGGCGACGTAGCTCTTGCTCTTTTTGCTGTGCTGAGGACAAAGCTGGAAAATTGGCTTCTGAGATGCGCGCTTTGATCGCACGAATTTCTGAAAGGCAGACTTGACAGATTTGTGTCCAGGTGCTGCCGTCTTGACGCTCAACTTCGGTATAGATAGTCTTCCGCCGTACTTCGAAGTCCTTTGAGATGAGGCTCAGCTCCCAGAATGCGAATGCTTTGGGGATTTCTCTCTTCGCCTTGAGTCCATTGAGAAGGCTGCCGTTAGGATCGGCGCTGCGATGGACCACAGCCCCACGCGCGTCCTTGATCTCGCTGGTCAAAGGCTCTCCTTTCTTGGTTGGTGGTTGCGGGACAGTAATGTCGAATATGGTATTGGAAGCCTCCCAAAGCGCAACCAGTAGTAAGGATGCGTAGAAGGCTTGCCACGCAAGTCGGACCACATTGACCAGTCCTGTAGGTGGTGATGTAGGCGGTAGCTCGCTGAAAACAGTCCGGCCAATGGCGTATGTCCACCTCCAAGCCATGCGTCGAACGGCGATGAAGTACAATGGAGAGTGTAACATCACGGTCCCACAGAACACCAGCTTGAACGCACGGTCGACAATGAGCCCTGAGTTCTCGACCAGTACTCGCGCGCTCCTTGGTAGCTTGTCGAGCGTCTGGTCTTGGACTCCCAAATATGACAAGAGCGCATTCCGTCTTTTCGGAAGTCCACTTCCTTCGACCAAATCGATCGAATCGTAGTCTCTGTACAAATGCAGACCTGCTTGTATGAAGCCCATGAACACGAACAGACACCTCAGGAAGATTGGGTTCTCGTTCATCCTCGGTCGTTCATATCCCGACTTGCCAGGATCCACCCATCCCAGCTCTATGCTTCCTGACGACCCTCTTGTCCAGATGAAGATCTCGCCGTAAAACCACGCACTCCACACGTACCATGCCATTGTATGTAATGTTGTTCCAGGCTTCTTCAGTACTTGTTTCAGGCCTCCACTCGTTGTCGCGACATGCATGTTCGCCACGCGTACGATGAACACAGCGAGACATGGCGCGAAGAGAAGGAGTGCGCGTATTCCTGCTGGTCCTAGAGGAAACCAGCTCCATAAGAGAGAGCCTGATGTGGAGAAGATGAAGCTGTAGAACCAGCAGATGACAAACGTGATGCCAGCAGCGCGCACGAAGCGACGATGTAGAGCTGCAGTGAGGAAGTCTTTGTAAGGTCGTATGCGCGCAATCGGTGCGGGAGTCGGGTTGCGATCTGTTGTTCTCGGCGCGAAGATAGACTTGATCGGAGGGTTCTGCGTGATCGTCGTGCTCGTCGACATGGTGGGCGGTCGTTGGCGTCGCTTTTGGTGGGAGAAGAGAGAACGCTATTCGGGCATGTTCAGAATTGACCAAAGAGTGTGGGAAAATACAAAAGTCGCAAGAAGGAAAGCGTCGAAGATGAATCTCAAAAGTGAAGCTGCGTTTCCTGGATTGTTGATAGTTACCGCTTTCGCTTCCGGGTTCGGCTGCCACATCGTCATGTGCCCGCCTACCACCAACAACTTGACCTTGAACAACGACCTTTCCGAACTCGATCTAACACGACAATACATCCAATATGTCCTTCCAAGACAATCCGAACCTCGAGAGTCAACCTACGACATGGCGACGAAGCGATGATCCCTCCTACGCCGACGATCCCGAGTACAACCGCTACACCACCGAGCTCTCCGATAAGCTCTTCTCCCTCACGAGCAACATATCCCGACTCAGCAATCAGGTCGCACTACTCGGAACCCGTCGCGAAACTGACAGGGTACGTGAGCGAGTACAGGACTTGCTCTCAGAAACAGGACATAGCTTCAAGGAGATCGGCGAGGGCTTGAAGAAGGTCCAGGCATGGCACGACCTAGGACCGAGTCAGAAGTACACGGCGAACAAGCTGAGCACGGAGTTCAAGGCGAGCTTGACGGAGTTCCAGACGCTTCAGAGGTCTGCGCTGGAGAAGCAGCGAGCCAGCGCATCTGCGGCACGGACAGCACTGGACGAGAACGAGGGTGGAGGCGCAACGTCTTCTGGCGGTGGACAACAGCAACAACAGCAGCAACTCCAACAGCAGGACCTCCGACTTGCGGATCAGAGCGAGGTGGACTTCCAAGAGACTTTGATCATCGAGCGAGAGTCTGAGATTCGCAACATTGAGAGCTCGGTCAGTGAATTGAACGAGCTGTTCCGCGATGTTGCAACGATGGTGCATGATCAAGGTCAGAGCTTGGACATCATCTCGGAAAATGTCACATCCACAAGAGACGATACGAGGAATGCGGACCAGCAACTGAGGACCGCGAGCAGACATCAGAAGAGCGCGAGAGGAAAGGCGTGCTGTCTGCTGATGATTTTGGCGATTGTGTTGGCTGTTGTAATTTTGGCAGTTGTGTTAAATTAATGGATGATGTTGGATACGAGGAGGAGACGACTATTGACTGCTTTTCTGGAGGACGTTCACGATTCGATATCCGGCGGCAATCTGGCGCACAGCTTGTACACTCTGCTTTTGGTTGTTTCTGGGGCTTACTGAGTAGACAGGAACCCGCTTCAAAGCGATCACGCTGTTCACTCTCTCGATTCACCTGTCTCGATCACACGCGAGGCACATGAAGACGTTGGCACGAGCTGTTGGCTGGCAGCGTAGGTGTCTCATCGAAGCATTCACTTCTCTTTCACGCCATTTAAAGCTTCTGTTCCGCACTCGAATACACTGATCGATTCATTCTCTAGCCACAGTCTTCTCGCAAAGTACGACTCGCACGGGTCAAACAGCAAGGTAATCGAAAGAGCCAGTCTTGTTGGAGACCTTTTGACAAAAATCGACAGCCTGTCATTCCGAAAAGGACACTCTAGCGGAGCTGAGACCAATCTATCACATGAAAGAACTCGGATTCTATCAACGATCGAACGATCGATCGATCCAACGTAATTGTACCCACAGCAATATCTCTCTACACGTCCCCAAGACCAACATCGAGTTTCGCGTTTGAAGCACAGACTACCAGCCCAGGCAACATTCAAATCATGGCCCGCAAGAGACAAGCAGAAGAGTCGCCAACCGACACCTCCTCATCCACCGCCACGACCACAACCACCCCATCCTCAACGACCCCAGCAGAACGACCTACCAAACGCCCACGCCGCACCCTAGCAATCGACTACCTCCTCGATAGCAGCAGCTCGCCCTACATCTCAGCCTCCACCAGCGACATCGACATCGACTCCGACGGTCCCCGCTGGACAGCAGCGAACAAAATCTCCCAGCCGCGTGAGAGCACCCTCCCGATCCGCTCCCGATCATGGTATTCTCACATCTTCAACGATTCAAAAACCCCATCCCCAGTCCCGTCGCCCGCTCCCTCCAGAGATCACCTCTTTCGAAACCTCCCAGCATCTGGAACACATCCCAGTGTCGGGGAGTCCCAAGGTATCGCCTCCTTCATCCAACCCGACGGCAGACCGATCCCTCTCCCACGATCCTACACGACCGCCGCCCGCCTCGCAGCGAAGAAATGTCGCAATCTCAGCGAGATTGTGTATGATGCGAGTTTTGCGGACGAGGAGTCCGGGGGAATGCTTGATAATGGGTTCTCATCCACCGGGCCTGTGAGCTATTGGGACGCAGGTGTGGATGGAACGAGGGATGACTTCGGAGCGACATCTGCGCTGGCGGCGAGGGATGGGCGGATGAGTGCGGGCGAGAAGGTGTTTGCGACATATGGGCTCGTGGAGAGGATTTACTGGCGGATGGATGAGGCGGGAGTTTAGACTTGATCCGTCGGCTTGGAGGCGTGAATAGGTCTTGCAGACATGTGGTGAAGAGGTCGGTGAAGGTGAAGGTGAGGAAACACATCTCGCACACCACTTGACGGCGAGCGGTAGATGCGGGTACCACTTGCGATAACGAGGTGACCAAGTCGTCGCTGAGGACTGAAGATACAGAACGACTGTTTCGAGAACGTGAAATCTGGCGATACTAGAACTCTTGCGAAACTTCTGTCGATATTGATCTGGGGTATCTAACATCAAATGCATCGTACTGTTCTCCGCGTCCCGATGCGCCTCCGCTTTCCCAAAATGTCTGTTTCTATCGTACTGAAATCATCTAGAAGTCGTGACATTCATGCGTCATGCTCTGATCTCATCTACTACTCGCATCGACACACACAGGATCCCGACATGGTCAAAGTCGTAGCACTTGCCGTGCCACTCGTGGCGGAGGAGGCTTTGGTCGTCATTGGCGCCACAGTGGTCGTGATAGTGCTCGTGGCCGTGGCACTCGCTGTGACGGTGACAGTCGCTGTAGCAATAGCTGTGACTGTAACGGTCGCCGTGGCCGTTGCGGTGGTCGGAGAGCTGGTGGTCGACGCACGGTTCGTCGTTGCGTTGGTGGAAGCGGAGCTATTCCTCGTAGCTGTGTTAGCTCGACTCGTACTCGTGGCTCGACTTGTGGTCGTGGAGGCTCTTGTCGTGGTAGCTGACCTTGAAGACGTAGCCGGCGCGGTGGTAGACGATACGACGCCAATCGTTGTGCTCGAGCCGGCGGCGTCCACCTTTATGGCATTTGGCAGTGCTCGGCCGGTCACGCTTCCAGTCCA
This sequence comes from Zymoseptoria crescenta, assembly GCA_026122155.1. Classification (NCBI taxonomy): domain Eukaryota; kingdom Fungi; phylum Ascomycota; class Dothideomycetes; order Mycosphaerellales; family Mycosphaerellaceae; genus Zymoseptoria; species Zymoseptoria crescenta. Next base: position 49,288 of record JALRMM010000216.1, on the reverse strand, counting down.
AGCGTTCCAGTTCGAGTTGCCGTTTGTGCAGCTCGTGGAGATGGATTTGCCGGTTTGCTGCAGTACGGAGACGCCTTTCCTTGAGATGTTGATTGTGACAGCGCCGGTGCGGCCGTTGAAAAAGGCGCTGCCGTGATAGAGACCTGCTCCGCCGTTTGCGGGCGTCTTGGTCCACGTGCCGTTCTGGGTCTGGCCGCCGATGGTGACGCTGACATCGGCGTATGAGGAGAGGAGGGCGGTGAAGAAGACCTTGTCCTGGACAATCTCACTGGGTTGGTATCGTTGCTGCCAAGGGGCGTTGCCGAGGGTGCCGCCAGTATTGCAGGAGGCCTTTGGGTTGGGTCTGTACCAGAACGAGGCCGCTTCGCTGGTCATGGTAGCAGCGTTGTTCTTGTACATGTCGATTCTGTATGGAAGCAGCGTTCTCCATCCATCGTGTGGCATGTCGAGTGCGTAGTTGTAAGAAGCTTGGCCAGCAGAGAACGCGCTGTAGGACTTTTCGCCTCTGAGCGGGCTAATGTAGCTTGATTCTGGCCAATCGTTCCAGGTTACAATTTGAACGAGCTCCGGCTGCAAGGCCTGGACTTGAGACCAGCGATCGAACCAAAGGTCATCACCTCGCCACAGCCAGTTCTTGTTGAAGCCTGGGACGTTGGTGTAGAACCAGGGAGAGACGGCCATCATGTATGGCTTGCCACCCAAAGCATTCTTATAGTCCTGATCGTTTCCAGTGCCCATGTTGTTTGGGCCGTTGGGCCATGCTGTCCATGAAAACAGACCGTCGGCGACGCTGTTTGAAGTCGTGGCGGCTTGCTGAGGACCGATAGAATCCCACTCAGGCATGAAGAAGCAGCCAGTCTGAGACTTGATGTTTGGCCAGTCACCAGAGCTCTGCGGTCCCTCAAAGCTGGACCAGGATGTGAGCTTGGAAAAAGATGGCATGAACATGCTTGGACTTACGTATTGACGACTGGCTTTCCGTTGTACTGGAGATGAGCGCTGTTCTTCCCGTACGTTTTGAGGTAGTTGATGACTTTGCTGGCGTCCCATGCTCCGGCTCCTGCGTAGTCGAAGCTGAACATGAGCTTGAAGCCCGCAGCATTTGCCGCTTGAAAGGCGTTGGAGACCTGATCTGACTGTTGTGGAGAGTGAGATTAGCCGAAACTCCACAGTATGTCAATACCCAGAACTCACCAATCGATCTGCCTGATCCGCCGCAAAGTTCAGAGCAAAGCCATCAATCTTCGCCGCCTGTGCGTCTGAAATGTCCATCGCCCAGTCCGAAACCGAGTAGTAATCGGCATTCACCATCATGAAATGGGCCACAACGGCCTTTGCGTCGACGGTCGCCATACCCGCGAGGGCAGATGCCAGAAGAGTGAGCCACTGCATGATTGTGAGTTAATGATAGAATCCACCACGACCTCGAAAGGTCCAAGGGAGGCCGCCACCTACATATAGGAAGAGATCCCCTCGGCTCCATTTCTTATTCACCGCGTGCGCGCTTAAAGAAAAGACACCTACCTGAAACGGTGGAACTTTGGAAGTCTACGCGGTCGAGGCGTTCAGAGAGGCGTCCAGGAGGTGAGGTCCCGCGCCACGTTGAAGGGCTCGACCATGCCGCATTAGGATGCTCCAAGAGATGGCCTGACCGGCTTCCAGCTTCCAGACCTGATCGGCGTCGCCGACGTGCACCGAGAGTCTGCACTCTATTCGGGAGTCAGGACGGATGGTCAGGTCGTGCGCAAGCGAAAGGTGGAATGCATGTCGATGTCCCGTCCCCAGAACGTGGAACGCGTGATCCATAGTCTGGTCTCACCCTTGCAGGGCTGGGCAACCACGATGGACTGACGGCCAATCGGGCTGTTTCTGACTCAACGCAGTCGTGCTAGGGGCAACGCCTGACAAACGGTCCCAGCCCAGCCAGTGGGAAACAGTTCGACTTCTTTCCTCTCTTTTCTCTGCATGACAGTACTCGCATCTTGGCTCCCGACAGCATTAGACTCTGAAGGTCCCGTATATTCGACGACACATAAAGCTCAGACAACGTGGCCGTGCCATCTATCGGACTCGAACCAGCTTTCTCCTCCAATCCGACTGACCTCTGCTCATCAATTGGCCTCCTTCGAAGGGACGATGAGGTCTTCGTGTGCCTTCTGTAGCAACTATATCAAGGTAGTGCAACAAGAAATCTCAGACCATGCCCAGTAACAAAGCAGCCTACATCGCCGCCCCGCATGCCTCTCTCCAACTCTCACCAGCACCATATCAAAACCCAGGACCTCGCGAGATCATTATCGCACCGCCTACGTAGCCATGAATCCCCTCGAACACAAAATCCAAGACCACAACCCACCCCTCGCCGGCCGTCCGATCATCTACCCAACCCTTCTGGGCGCAGACCTCTCCGGTACAATCATCGCTATAGGCGATGAAGTTCTCGCCCGGCAAGTCGGCGATCGAGTCATGGCAAACACCCAGGGCGTGCAATTGGGAAAGCCCGAGATGAGCGCTTTCCAGTTGTTTGTGAAAGGACCCGTTGAGTCGACGAGCTTGGTGCCGGAGGGCGTGAAGCTGGAGAAAGCAGTCGTATTGCCTCTAGCGTGCGATACGGCGGCTGCGGGATTGTTCGTGGGAGATAGGTTGGGCTTGGAGACGGAAGAACCGCAGAGAGATTGTAGTGGGAAGCGAGGCGAGTGTGGGGTGTTGTGTGATTCAGATGGCGACAGCGGCGGGATATGAGGTATTCACGACGGCGAGTAAGAAGAACCATGCATTTTGCGAGGCGCTGGGTGCGGTAAAGGTGTTTGATCATGCGGATCCCGGGGTGGAGGATGGGATTGTGGCTGCGATGAAAGGAAGGGGTATTGTTGGGGCTTTGGACTGCATTCCAGACGACGAGAAGACGCTTCCTGCTTGTGCGAGGTTTCTGGCCAATGTTCAAGGAAGGAGGAGAATCGTCGCTGTGCTGTTGCCAGCGAAGACGGAGTATGAGGGCGGTGTGGAGGTCATACGGCGTATGTTCAAAGTCCTGCGACGCTCCTTCATCCGAGCTCAAATTGCTGACAAGCTCGCACAGTCAGCATCCCTTCCTTGCGAGCATCCCAGTCCTACAACATCGTGCACGAATGGATGGCCGAATCACTCGCCAATGGGACACTACAACCCAAGCCCGATTCTGTCATTGTGGGAGAAGGTCTCGAGTCCATACAGCTCGGCATCGATCATGTGAGAGCAGGGGTCAGCGCCGCGAAAGTGGTCGTGCGACTAAGCTGAGTCTGTTTGATTCGACACAACAGCCTCGCCCGCCAATGAGGAAGTGGTCGGGCAGTGCGATGAGGCCTCAATCAATATCCATTCGCACTGCCGAACCACACTAAGTACAAAGCAGCGGTCCAATCTCGTCCAGCCTGCCAACACTCCCAGTTTCCTCGTCTACTTCGCTTCACCGTCTTCATCCATCCAACAGAAGGGAGGACTAGCAGTTCTGGAGATCAAGGGGCGCGTCCCCGCCATCTCCACCAGCCTCCTTGCACCGAGAGATAAAAACTTGTCTGTAGTCCAGCGAGAGGCAGCAGTGGTTAGTGCCACGCACGTCATCCTGTTTCGGACACGTGGAGTTAGCAAAAACAAGGCGAACAGGTACATGGGGCGCGAGATGGGTCTTACGAAAGTGCCGTCGACTTTCGCGCAGAGATCTTGGACGATTTCTTTCTTGAGGTAGAGGCAGTGCTCGCGGTAGCCGGCCTCGACGGTGGCCATCAATGTGGTTGTGGCGAGGAGGAGGGTGGTGAGGAACTTCATTGCGTCGGTTGATGTGAAGATTTGTTGGTCGTACAGTTTGAAGTGGACTGGATTTGTTTTGGAGGCGAAGTTCGGCTTGAGTTGATGAAGAGGGAAGGGAGTATCAAGAGGAAACTGACAGCATATGAGTGCTGGTGGAGACCATGCGTGCTGAGTTTTGCACAGCCCCGAGACTGATCGGCCGACCTTTTACCTTGCAGTTGCGTGCATTCAAGGTCGGTCTGACAGGTGGTCAATCCCCGAGGAGCCCCTGGGCCTGCAAGCATGCAGGGTGCCAGCCCTATGAACATTCGTGATAGTCCGGCACGGCTGGCCAACTACAGCCTGTGTCAGGGTATAGAGTATTTAAACAACCCTCTAACCGCTCTTGGTGAGAGTTTTCAAGGGCTCGGTATTGGTAAATCCGCACCCTTAGCGTGTGATATTAAAGCAATATCACACCCTTAAGGGTCTATACTATGTTTATAGTATTATAGCATATCTATTGTTAATATTGTTGTTTTAATAGCTAGTAGTGTAGCTATAGGTGTTATATCCTTCTATTTAGCGTAGTTAGCTCTTGCTTCCTTTTAATCCACACGCTCTTATCCACTCGCTCTTATCTACTCGCTCTTATCCACTCGCTCTTATCTACTATAAATACTATTTAGCGTAATATTATAGACGAACGCCTCGTATTATTCTACGTTTACGAGCTACTAGAGTTCGAGCCGTCGGAGTTTAAGAGGTTATAGCTATTCGTAAGTAACGTATAGGATCCTATAAAGTAAGGGAAGCGCACATAGGCGTTTACCGAACGACTAAACTACTAGTATTATTATAGCCGATAAGCTATAAGGGCTAATAGTAAGAGTAATAGTAAGCGGCTTAATTAGAGTTATCCGGACTATAGTAAGTTTATCGGACTAGTAGAGTTCGAGTAGTAGTAGTAAGCGTAAAGCGTAGAGCGGCTAGAAGTTTAATTAAAAGGCTAACGCTCGTTATTATTATAGACTATAAGGCGTCTATTGCCGTAATCTATTACTTCCGTAATGCTACGTCTAAGAAGCCCTTTAAGGTAATAGTAGAGCGGACGAAGAACAAACGCGGTATTAAGGGCGACTACTACTATAGCCTTAAAGTTATAGACACTCGCTATATTAACGACGGTATAAAGATAGTTATAAGGTCTATAGTAGAAATTATCCCTAAGCTAGCGTCTATTAAGAAGGCTCTTTAAAAGGAGCCGCTTCTCGCTAAGGCTAGTAGTAGTTTTCTTACGACTAACCGCGTCTATAATATAAATCGTCTAGCTATCGATAAGGCTCGTAATATACGTCGTTATAGTAAAGGCTACGCGGCTAGCGATACGGACACGTAGATAGCGTAGGCACTAAACGAAGCTCGCGATACTAGTATTCGCGCGAAGGAGGTAACCGGTATAGACGGCTAGAAGGTAGTATAAGGGTTAGTATTCGCGGCCGACTAGTAATTAATATATCTAGAAGATCCCCTTATTAGTCCGATATTCCTTATAGACGGTACTTACGGAGCCTATAAGTTAAAATAGATCCTTTTTACTATCTACTATATTACGGCCGAAGGAACGTAGCTACCGCTTAGTTAGTTTATTACCGAGAATTAGAAGGCTTACCTTATCGCTCCTTATATCGCGTAGCTACGTACGTAGGCTCTAAAGTAGAAGCTAAAGATCGTAGTAACGGACGATTCGAGCGCTAAGTAGCGTACTATTCGTAAGGCCTTTACCGAGTAAGGTATCGACTAATATCTATACTAGAAGTACGTAAAAGAGACGTTATTAAGGAAGTTTCCTTTAAGGGGATTCTCGGCTAAGTTTTTAGTGCTACTAAAGGCGATATTTACAGCTAACACTCGCGCTAAATGCGGCTAGCTACTAGATAAGGTAGATTTAATACTCGCGGCGCGCGGTAAGGAGAATAGAAGGACGTATCTACGTAAAAATTAGCCGGTAGAGTTATTAATATAATAGGTAACGTAGGCTCGGATTAAAAATCCTTTACTATTAAGGGTAAGTTAGTATCCTTTTTCGAATTTATAATTAGCTCGACGCCGTATAAAGTTAACGCTTAACTACATTCGGACGGTAGCGTTATCGATAAGACGTCTTTTTTTCATTAACTTTAAAGCCGTTTCTAACTCCTTTTATAGTATAACACTACAAACGCCGCCGAAGGCTATTACTCTAGTATTAAAGGCGAGGGTAATAAGAAGAAGATGCTAACATAGTTACTCTAGGGACTCGTCCTTTACCTTAAAACGAGCTACTAAGAGTGCTTCGCGAAGTAGATAGTAGCTAACTATAATTAGCGTAGAGGTACGACTAACGATACCCTTATAGACGTAGATAGCACGCTCGTAGATTAAATGCTAGTAACAACGCACTGTCTCGCACTTCCTTCTAGAAGTATTATAGCCTAGATCCACTCCGTATGTTCTTAAGAAGTACGTAGAAGGTAATAAAAAAGGAATAGATATAAGCCGAGAAGGACGAGCGTAGCGGTAAACCCCTCTAGAAGCATCTTTAGCGATCCTACGACGACACCGTACTACTAACGTACTAGTACGGTTACTAGCGTAAGTACTATAGGCTATATAAGCATATGTTCCGTAACTATCGCTTTAATAAGCACCCTCTTACGTAGCGACAGCTTCTAGCGATAGTTATATATAGACTACTACGTAACGCTATAAGCGTACTATTATAGGAGGATTACGAGCCTATACTAGAGCTTTACGAAGAAGGTAAGGAAGACGATAGCGAGCTTACTATCGAACCCCTTCTACGTAGCTTAAAGGATTATCTCGGTAGAGTTAGTAAGGACTTAAAGAACGCCTTCTACCGTATTAAAGATAATAAGGTAGTCGATAAGGCGGCATTACTATATGCATAAGCATAGTTTCTTAGGTGCGTAAAGGACGCTATTTAAACGTATACTAACTATACTATCGACGACTAGATTACCGCTAGACGACTAGACGTCTTTCTTACGCCTTACGCTATACGGAAGAAGAAGGTTAACTATACGCTAATACCTCTACTAGCCTTTATATAAAACCTCTAGCACCTCTACTACTAGCCGTTATAGCGCTCGATATCGCTTTACTAGCGTTAACGTAGGAGCTCGAAACGCTCGCTAGCGAAAATTACGTGCCCTTACTACTACTAGTCGAAAACATACCGTAATAGAGTCCTTAGTCGTTAGTTAAAAGAGCCGCTCTACCCCTTATTCCACTGTTACACGGTTAATTACCGCTTTACGGTGTACCGCTATTATATAGTATATTACTACTCTATAGTAAACCGCCGTCTTACGGTATAGTACCGTCTTATAGTAGTAACGTATATCTTCTACTACTTCCGAGCCGGATAGTATAGATATTTATACTAACGCTAGTTAGTTAGCCTATTACATAGGCTTTAACTGTTAAATAGTTGCTATTGCCGGTTTTACCGGCTACTAACCCTACCCCTATTACTAACTCTCGCTCTACTAGTAGCGACGATAGCTCTTTCGAGCTAGATAAGGAGCCTCTATTTAAGCCGGCTCTATAGCCGGCTAAGAGGCTAAGATAGTTAATAGACGAGTACTTTATAGACGATAGTAAGCTATTAGTATATATGTAGTTAACACCTTAGTTAAAACGATAGAGGAAGGATTAAGTATAGTAGAGCTAAGGCTATAACACGGTAGAGCGGTTGTTACTAGTACACCGCTATAGTTACTACTATAACAACCGGATTACCACCTTCCGAGATTGCGTGTATTGCTTATTAAACATTGTATTTAGCGTAAACATGCTACCCCTTGCATAGTGCAAGGGAGCCATGGAGTTGTTTAGATACTTATAACCCTGTGTCAGGCTTCCCGCTAGCTTCTGGCAAGTTAATGGATGCCTTGTCTCTAGTAGACATGTTTAGAATGTTGAGTCTGTCGAGTCTATACACTGGAAAATGTATACAGAAAGCATTGCTCAAGCCGACGACTTAATCGATGTCCTATCTAGGCTGGCATCGACTTTTGCTCGACTTTTATCGGCTCGGAATTGTTAGTCTCGTCTCTAAGGACGGGCACTCCTTTATACTCTTGGCTAGACTCCAGTAGACACCGGCTCGGAAAGGTCGGTAACTTGTTCAAGGATCGGTTAACTACTCCTACGCCTATCTCCGTTTCAGCCCGGTGGATGTCGCTTTCGTTAGGCATCTCGTTGTCCTAACACGTTTTTTTTGGATTATGTAAGAAAGTTAATGCCTTGTTTTTTGCCTAATCCTTAAGCTCCACCTACCGGTCTGAGAAAAAGATGCCGGATTGTGTTACTTCGAGCCCAGCTAAGATACCAACTTAACTACACTACGTAAATACATAGATATTTTTCGATAATCCGATAGCGCGTATAATTGCGAGCAGTTTGCGCTACTTAGAATATTCCTGCGACGTTGTGTTATTAAGTTATCAATTTCTCAAAACTTACTAGCTCAAACGCTAGCTCTCCCCCCTACACACGGCTAACCGCATGCTTAACAACGCAAACAACATTCACGTCCAATTCACGTACGAGTTAGTTACTGGGGGTAACCGGAACTTGCTAATTATCCTTTGTGTAGAAACTTCTATCGATTTCCCACTCCTTTAACCTTAAACATCCACCTTCGGCTAGTCGACGGTAAGGTCCATTTTAAACTTAACACACGAGCACCCTCAGACGCATTAAACAAGCTACTATTGTATAAGGATTATCTGCGCATCTGTTATAGTTAGTTTAGCACTACTACGTCGCCTAAATTCTTTACTAAGCCCGCTAAGACGTTACTAAAACCGACTCTAACGACTCTAGAGCGACCTTAGAAGCACTTATAAACGTGCGCAAACACTATAGCAGAAGAACAGATGCTAGATCGCTCGTCCACGCCGCTATTAGACCCTCCGCTATTAGACCCTCCGCTATTAGACCCTCCGCTATTAGACCCTCCGCTATTAGACCCTCTATTAAGCCCTCCAGTATAGACAGAAGAAGAGAAACAAGAAGCGCTCCGTCGACAGTTCGAGTTAATGCGGAGTAATAACGACCCGAAAGATAATAGAGATGGAGATATACCTATGCAGGATACGGGTGCGCCTATAACGGACCGAGACAAGCGCATTGCCGAGCGCGAGAAGAATCGTTAGGGTGGTAGTAGTAATAGTAGTGGCAGCGACAGCAGCGAGACTAAAAAAGCCGACTCTAATCTGGATAATGTGGAGAATAATTAGGAAGACCTGGATACAGATAATAATGCTGCCGATAATAGTAATCTGGAGGAGCTTAACGATAGCGACACCGTAGAGGTTGCCCTCGACAAGTTTAATAGCATCGTCGCCGCGATTAAGAAGCTCAAGTCCACACCTAAGAAGTTTGTCGCCAAGTAGCTTCGTAGCACTAGCAAGATCGATAGGAGGTATTACAGCCGTGTTAGGCTCGTTTAACGTTTATTGCCAAAGGAGCGACTAACTAGTAGCCGCGAGATGCGCAAGGAGCTGCGTAGCCTAATCGGCGCTCCGCTCTTCGGTAAGTACAAGTCCGAGGATTGCATAAAGGAGGTCGAGCTCGCGTCTATAGTAAGGGAAATTAAGAATCGAGCACCTATCTAGTCCAGGTTTATTCGAGCGTCGATTGCTAACCAGAGGATCTCGGATAACAAGTAAGTAATCCGCGTCCAGTGTGTGTTAAAGTATGCCGAGACTAATGTCCTTTAGACTGGCCGACAATGTAGGCCACGATACCTAAGGCCGGAAGCGTAAGCGCTTAATTACGATAACTGCCGTAGCTACCTATGCTATAGCGCTTATCGAGTCGGACTAGTTCGCAAAGACGTTCGGTGTCTTCCTCTACACATCCGGTATAAAGCGTCGTATAGTAGACAGCCTCGCGGGGATAGGACTGTCGGGAGGATATCGCACCCTACAGAAGGTCGTTAAAGAGAATGCTAAGATCCAGGCTGCGGAGTTCGTGAAGCTAGCACAGTCGTTGCAGTCGTTCTTCTATTATAACAACTTCGTTCGTCCGCAGAACAAGAAAGCTATCTAGACGCACGGCACCGACATCGAGCAGAACACTATAACCTCTAACTACTGCGCACACTGCCCTCGCATCCTAGAGACCGGACTAAAGACGAGCATGTTGCGACTTAACGTGCCACTTAATTACACTCTCGTAACTCGTGCGCTCCTACGAGATAAGCACAAGAAGGCATTGTTAATGCACTTTATCGATTACGCTCTTAGTCTTGTCTATAGCGAGCAGTTGTCGGAGGTTTTCAAGGAGTACAACTTCGAGGCTAAAACTAAGTGGAAGCCAAGCGGCGTTAACACTAGCGAGGCTGCTGTTAACCTTAGTGCTGGTACACTAAAGCAGCGCTGCCCGTGGCTATTAATCGACGAGATAGACCCAATGCTACCTACTACGGTCCTCTCTAGAGCTATGTTACCGAACAATAAGTCCTTAATCGAGGGCATGAAGCTAGTGCTGCGAGATATCTTTATTAAGAATGCCGGCTTTACCGAAGAGATGTTCGACCAGGTTAACTTCGACCGGCTAATAATTATAGTCGGTAATTAGATAACTCGCATCCGAATCGCTAGTGCGCAGGCTAAGAACGTCGAGTATAAGAGGTCCTAGGACCGGTACGACAAGATCCTGCCCGTTACTACTGTCTTCTACACCGGCTTAAATACATCGATTACCTGCGTTAAGACTTACTAGGGTACTAACAGCAAGAAGGAGCATCTAGCCGGCAACAGCCTAGAAGATAACATAAGGAACATAGGCATGTCTAGCCTTACGAAGGACTCGCCGCACTTCTGGAAGCTCCTGCAGTTAATTGAACGCTCCTACGCTACTCGCGTTAATTTAATATTCCTTTAACTGCTCTTCGATAAAGGTCTCCGGTTTAAGAACGAAGGCTAGAGCAAGACGGAGATAATTTAGGCTGCGGTCTCCAGGCTTACACCTACCAAGTACCTCGACATAGTTCACAAGATCGAGCAGATAGCGTTTACCTCGGAGGCGTAGGCTAGCAAGGACAATAAAGACGACAGTGTCGTTAAGGATGCCGCGTTTACGAATAGCTGCCGTCTTCTACAGCAGATCCAGAACGTCCTAACTATTCGCAAGGCGACTCGCAACATAGACGTTAGCTATCTCTGTCGCATAGTTAATATCTTAATGCCTGCCTTCCTCGGTGCTAACTAGCTTAATTACGGCAGGGAAATAGTCTATATGCGGTGCCTTCTTACGGATGCAATCGCTAACAAGGAGTTGCAAGAGAGCGTGCTCGCTACGAGCGTCGTTAATCTATCCGGATAGCATAGCAAAGGTATCGGCACAGACGAGCTAATCGAGCTCTTTAACAAGGAGTACTCCGAGGACATAGCCGGCAAGGGCAATTCCACTTACGACGCCTAAGCGACTATAATAATTAAGGCCCAGAACCGTATGCCCGGCCGTGTTGCTTAGAAGATTATGGAGAACGGTCTAGGCACCGAACAGACCACGTATTACACGAAGAAGAGCACAGCATTCGAGATCCTCGCATATACTTAGACGCTCTAGAAGAATAGCCTTACGAAGAAGCAGTCCGGCGGAAGTGGAGGCAGTAAGAAGGGATTAAGCGACGATATCTATGCTATTAGAGGTCCGATAATCGCGCTAACGATTGCTGCGATTAATGCTACGAACAAAGCCAAGCACGAGCGCATTACTCGCAACGTGGCGGACACGGTTATAGATAGCGTGGATGCGTTAGACGGCGCAGATAGACGATAGCACTTAATCGATGTCGATTACGAGGGATTTGCGAACATTAATAGCGCGCAGTTTGCGGAGTTTAATAGCCTCGACCTGTTGGAAGACTAAATAAAGCCGGTAAAGAAGCAGGCGATTGGTTGATTTTGTGCTTGCGATTAAGCGCGTGTTCGGTAGATGCGAAGGGTTTCGTGGTAACAATAAGGTCTATAGTCGACAATATAAAACCTTCTTATAACAGGTCCACCTCTCCACGTCCCTTCAAACTTCCACCTTCTCTTTCTCTTTCTGTTTCTCTTTCTCTTAATTACGCGCACAGAACGTCGACAGCACTACTACGCTTCTGTTCGCTCTCTTTCCCCCCTTAACTTCTTTATTAACATTAACATTAGCACTAACACCGCCGCCGCTACTATGTCCGAGCTAGATCTCGACGCTCTGCTAGACGAGATAGTCGCAGACCTGTAAGTAATGTGCACGTGTCTACGCCGAACAGATATCGCTAATACTAAACAGCTCCGACTCTAATAAAGTTCGCCCGCTTGCTGCCGCTGCGCCAGACATTAACCGCCTCTTTAATGCACTATTAGCAAGACCTTCTCCTATCCGCTCTTTACTACAAGCACGAGCTTCTACTAGTCGGCTGCGCCGAATCGACCGTTCGCGCAACCCGTCCTCCTTACTACTACTACTACCCGCGAACGATCTATAGGCAGTACTATTAGATAATAAGGCTTCGGCTCTACTAAGAACGCCGGCCGCGCAGCGTATAGCGGCACTAGCACCGACGCCAACTTTATAGCGTAACCGCATAGCGGAGCTGTACCGACCGTAAGAGACTGGGAAATAGTAGACAAAGCAGGTGGATCGAACTAGCTAGGCGGCGATGAAGCTAGCTAAACAGCGGAAGATATCGCACGTTGCGCGCATTAAAGAGCAGCTACAGCATAGCACGCCTCGCAATCTACGCTGCCAGAAGTGCATACTAAGAGAGGCACGCAACGGCGCCGGCACTAGTCCTTGCAAGGTGTACACCTACTAGGCTAGTAAGGAGTTTAAAGGAGGTCGCCGTGCAGTAGCTAAGTGCTCGAGGTGTCGTGTTGGCGGTAAGAAGTGCGAATAAGCTTAAGATAGAGGGAGAGAGAGAGACCTTTAAATAAATGCGGTTAATTAATTGCCTAATAATGTTGTTCGCGGTTGCGGCTAAAGTCCACTCCTCGTCTAGCAAGTCTATTTCCACTAAGTGCATTTCCACTAAGTGCATTTCCACTAAGTGCATTTCCACCTCGTCTGCGAAGTCCAAAAGGATAAAGTCCAAAAGGATGAAGTCCACTAGCTCGTAGTCCACTAGCTCGCAGTCCAAAACGATAAAGTCCAAAGGCTAGCGCTAGAGCAAAAGACTCCCCTGCCTTTAGAGCAGGTTGCAGAAACCCGAAGGTTTGCTTTCTCGTAACCGGTAACAGTTAGCGCACGAATGCACATGTCCCTTTTACTAAGTTCTAGCACACATTTCCGGTCGAACCGGATTAAGGGCGGCTTAGTTAACAATTTCCCGGGGGGTCCAGTACTACGAGTATCGCACATTAGAAGAACTGAAGTAAAGTAAATAGAGCGGACTAGAGCGGGCTAGAGCGGACTAGAGCGGGCTAGTGCCAGACTAATGGAAACTACTATAGCTACTCCTTACGGGAGCGAAGCTAGCGGGCTAAGTCCTAATTAGACAGCGGAAAAGTAGATCCAACTTAGTTAAGAGCGAAGTGAATAAATAGATCCTGCTAACAGATGTTTAGTAGCATCCGAGAGCTTCCCCCATTTACCTACGGTAAGCGAAAAGCGAAGGCGAGGCCGGGTTATTCAGGCTAACACCAAACCTATAAAACATAGAAGCGAGGCCGGATTATTTAGGCCAATACTAATCCCAAGAACATAGCTATTTACCCGTCCCAAGGTGAATAAGGCATGTCGATACGATAAACGGGCATTTATCTGTACGCACTACTATTAAGCTATGCCGTCTTCCAGTAGCTAGCTAGTTAACGATTGGATGCCCGCGTTAAAAAGCAATAGTATATAAAGGTGGATGTGGAGGTGGATATAGCGCTAGTAGCTGCAGCAGTCGTCGGTTCGAGTCCCTTTTGCCCGGCGGCGGCGACGACGGTAAGGTCCTAGGCAGTTAGGTAACTATGCAATTGTTGGTAGTATTTGATAAGCTAATAAGCAGCCGGCTATAAGTGCGGCAATAGTATCCTCTACGTAGGCGCGAGTGTTCCGGTAACAGTCGTAATAGTAGGAGTTTTCGAATAATAGAGACTGTCGCGTAAAGCTGTAATATCCAGACCGCTCGCTCTCGTCCTTAATGCCCCTTTAACATCCACGTCGTCTTGAACATCCAACTCCTCTTTAACATCCACGTCGTCTTAAGCCCTGGGTCTAATTACACCTCCTTCGATATCCAGCACAGGTTGTAGATCCCTTGCTCTTTCTAATAGTCGTGCAGTCGTGCAGTCGTGCAACGTTCCTAGCTATAATTCCAATGCAGACCGTGGAGAAATAATTAACGTTCGTTGTCCTAACGTGTCGATTTGTGTTAGGACAACGAGTCCAATGTCGATTTGTGTTAGGACAACGAGATCTAGTTCCAAGATCCAGTTGCAAATGCTTAACAGTCGCAATCGAGCAGTTTTCGCGTATGTAGTTCCTGTTAGTTAATAGAGTTCGTGTTGCTTAATGGAGTTAATGCTAGTGGACTCGACTTACTCGAGGCATGTTATTATCGTCGTCGTCGTGTTGTTATTAATGTGGGAAGTTTCGAATAGGATAACGCGAGGACGTGCTTGAATCTACGCGTAAGCAATAGGCGAAATACGTAGGCGGCTGCACCCGCCTACTGCTTCCTTCCTCCTGCATTCCCATTGTCCTTCGCGTTAAAACATATATACACATTGCTTCGGACGGGAACGATAGACGCAGTGCCTCTAGTAACTAGCAACGACAACACCTAGCCGGACGATAGACATACTTCTAGATTGCATGCGAGGCTATAATAGTTCAAGACGATAGTTCAAGACGATAGTTCAAGACGATAGTTCAAGACGATAGGGATGCTAAAGACGATAGGGATGGAGCTAGTACATAATCGATGTTACGACTTAGCTCGCATTAGCAGCTATGTTTATTATGAAGGATCCGCGCTCGATACACTACTCTTACACTCCCACACTGCACATTCTGGACTTCCTATACCAACTCCTTGCGACTCTGCACTAGACTATCTCTACTACCTCTGCGGGTCCTTATCGGAGACTCTAGCGCTTCCAAATTATCCTCCTCTCCTAGGCCAAACTTATCGTCCACGGCTATGCTCTTACGGAGTCTGCGAGACGGTATTAAGCTCCGACTACTACGGCGGACAGTGCGGTTAGCTTCACGCGCATCTGCTATAACTTCTGCGGCAGAGGGCGTTCCTAGAAGGGTCGTTGTAGCGGAGGTAGTAGAAGAACCGGCAACAGCGGCAGTCGATAGACCGGCGGTAGGTTTCTTGCGTCCGCGGTCTGGCCTGCTAATAACAGGCTAATTAGCCGCTAGTCTCTCGTCCTTAAGTTCCTGTTCGCGCTAGCGCTTCTCGGCTCTCTTAGTATTAGTCTTCGAAGTCTCCTTAGCCGGCCTACCTCGCTTCTTCGGTGTAGCGGATAGCGTAATGCTCGACCTAGCTACGTTAGTAAGCGATTGCTAAAGGAGGGTGGACTTCGCGGCCGAGCCGCTCGTGCGCTCGGAAAATGCAGCTTGTCGCTTAGCGGGTGTCTGTTGGACCGCTGTAGGGCGTGTAGCTAGTTCCTTGCCCTTGTTCTTCGCAGCGTTCGCCTTTACGGTTCTCTTAGCCCTGTTGTCCTTAAGAAGCTGCGTATATGCTTGCTGGACATCCGGCACGGTCTTCGCGATTTCACTAGCTAATGCCTGGAGACTAACGTTGTCCTTCTGCTAGGGATTCTAAGCGAGCTACTATGCAAAACATAGAGCAGTTTCACGGATATCGCTGCGTTTGAAGACGTCTCCTTCCTAAGGGTTCTCGAAGACTTAATAACGCACGCACTAGCAGAGCTTAAGGACGTACTTGTTATCGATAAACATGTTATATAGCACTGGAAAGAGCAGGTTGTCCATGTCGTTCTTAGGATCCTTGTCCAGGATATTGCGGGCGAGTCGAGACAGGATGTTCTTTAGCTTTAGTAGGAACAGCGCCTGCTTCGTTCCAGCTCGTAGTGCTCTTAGTTGCTAGGGAACTTCCGGAGGCTCTTTATCCCACACGAGGAATTCGAGCAGCTCCGGGCGACACATGCTGCAGCACTTCTCTAGATCGACAGGCTCTAACTCGTACATCTTTAAATGCTCCTCGTAGTACTAGTTCAGCACTCCACGGTAGCACTAGGAGACAGGCAGATATTGGCTGTTTAGCGCACCGCGGATAATCTTGGGTACCTTCTTACGCGACTCGATCTGCTGCTTCGTCCAGTCCTTCTTGTTAGCACCTACAGGATCTTCGTCTTCGTCTGGAGCTGCTAACTAATCCGGATCGCCCTCTACGTCCTCTCCCGGTGCTATTACATTGCGCAGACCGCTTAGTCGATAGGTCGTGTATTAGTTGCCTTAGGTAGGACCAGGCTAATACGGCGTAGCTACGCTATTACTGCCGCCTCGAGGAATTACCGAATTATGCTTAGAGTTCTCGGGCACCTATCTCTATGCATTATCCAGCTACTATGGGAAGAACCACACGAACGTGCCGTGCAGTCCTAGCTTACGTACGCATCGACCGCACTTCTGAACGACGTTATTAATGTCCTTAGTAATCGGCAGCTTCCACACGATTACTAGCATAATATTACCGACGTTGCAGCTAAGGGCTATAGACGGAGTGCTGCATATAATGCGGACGCACGAGTCTGGCTTCTTGTACTCCTCGTAGCGCACATCTTAATCGTAAGGGGGAAGATACGCAGTATACTAGGACACGAGCCAGAACACGTCGAGTCGGCGATCTGGTCTACTAAAGCGGTACTTCTTCTAGTCGCTAGTGTTGTCCTTAGTTAAATTAACGAGCTAACTGCGGAGTACATAATTTATCGTCTTAATCGAGGTGCGACTATCCTTAAAGACGAGCGTTTTCTAGATAGCTTCTAGTGTAGGGTTGTTGTTCTCGTCGACCGCGTGCTTAAGGAGGAAGTACAGCGCGTTGTAGTTGCCGAGCTGCTTTGTCGAGAGCGGAGCGAGCAGATACGTGATATTAGTCCGGTCGATGCTTGCTTGGATAATCTTAGTTATAAATGCTTTATAGCTAACGTTACGGAAGCCTCCCCAAATCCTCGAGTACTCCCTAGTCTCTCCGGCGAACGTTGCTAAGGCACCGAGCTACACCGTGTCCCAAGGAACGATGCCGCGCAGTGCATAGATTTGCGCAAACTTCTTGCCTATGTCAAGTTAGCGGAGTTAAAGGCGAAGGCGAAGGCGAAGGCGAAGGCGAAGGCGAAGGCGAAGGCGTACGACGTTAATAGACTTACGGAACTGAACACCCCACTTGTAAACAACATGGACCTTATCGATAGCGAACATGCCGATACTATTACCTATCTTAAGCAAGCACTTGCGGAACTCCTTACGACAAGCTTGCTCCGGACTAAGGATAATATATCCGAACTCGCCCTTCTCGATCTTCTTATACAACTTCGGATCTTAATAAAGCGTCTCGGCAGTAACTAGAGCGACCTTCACCAGCCTAATTAGCTGGCGCCTAGCTAAGTTAATGTCCGACTTCTGTTCCTCTCTAATGCGACTAAGCGGAATAATCTGCACTACCGTCTAGCCTATAAGTAGGTAGAAGGCTTAGTACAGAAGACTCTTGCCCGCACTAGTCTTGGCGACTGCTAGCACGTCTTTCTTCGCGTAGATAAGGGTGAAAAGCGTATCGATCTGGAACTGTAACGGCTTGTATCCCTTGCCTAGGTGGAAGAGATCGAGGATACGCTCGAGCCCGTTAGCGACGATGTTCTTTTGAAATGCGACTGCGTGGACGTTAAGGCCGGCGTCGGATACGAGCATCTACAGTTCTTCGAGTTTTATGCCGTGGATGCTGTTACACCTCTCTGCGAAATGCGCATACTACTTAGCGGCTAGCGTATCTAATGTAGGTAGCGTTAGTCGAGAGGCCTGGGTTTTATCGCTCTATTGCGGCGTAGGTCGAGCGGTACCTAAGCGACCTGGAACTTGTAGTGGATGTGGAGCATCGGCTTGTTTTACTTGTGCGCGCTCTTATTTCTTGGACTTTCCGGCCAGGCCCTTCGGTAGCGCTATCGTGGACAGTAGTAAACGAGTTAAGGGTTAATGTAGTCGTGAAGTTTGGAAGGCGAGAGTGGGAATCCTTCAAAAGGCGCTAATCGGTGCGCGTAAACAGTTAGCATTCACGTCACGGTGTGGAGCTAAGACAACGACGACCAAGACAACGACAATAAGAAAGACGGTAATTACTCGTTGCTCGATTGCTTAACAACGTCCACGATAGCATAGTAAGTCTCGCGGCTTGCGTAGCAACTTCTCGCGACCTCGCTGTCCTTACCCGTTGCTGTTATTACTAGTCGCTATTGTTACCTAGCTTCTCCGTAGAGCTTTCGAGAATACTCCGACATAGACGAGATAGATGCTAGATATAGGATGCATATAGGATGTTTAATATGGCGACAATCGACCTTCTCGTCGCTAAGATATAATTGTTAGCCCCTAATAATGTGGACTATCGAAAGGGTATCGGAATAGGGCTCTTACGATAGCGTACGGCTACGGCGACAGTTGGAGGTGTTTCTACGGGTCTTGTTTAGTGTCCGCGGCTATCGTTGCTAGAGTGGTAGTCAACTTGATGTCGATTCTTAGATAGCTATCGGTTATAGCTTGGACGCCTCTCTAGCTCGATCCTAAAGGGACCCAATTAGATAATTTATGCAGCTCGCAGTTCACCTTACATGGTCGTTGAAAAGCATTTAATTAATACAATACATGTTTCTCCAGGACTATTTTGCAGCGTTTCTATATACAAGACTTGGTTATAGAGGTATTTACAAAAGGGGTGGATTTCTGGCTTTGGTGAGGGTGTCCGAAGTAACACAATCCTGCATCTTTTCCTTAGGCGCTCCGCAAAAGACCAAGCGGACCATATATACAAGGAAGGTAGCAGTGGTGAGGTGGAAGGTGGTGGTGGTGGTGGAAGGAAGTCATGTCGGATTGGGAAATTTTTGAAAGTCACGTGAAGGTCTATTGTGGAGCGCCTGAGGAGGAGGCAGCCTGCGCCCTGAACAGGAGTATCCCAGTATGGACGTTCGTGGATCGTTGCCAGGACCCTAGCTGCGCACCGATAGGTTGTCCGGATGAGCTTCTCGAAGTTCTCGTGCTCGGGAGGTATCGGCGCTCATGGCTGTCGTTGGCACTGCCGTGGTCACGTGTGATTTATGGCCACCAGATTGGGAGCGTGAGAGGTGTCGTTTTGACGTTGTCGTTACGACAAGGGCCCTTGCCACAGCCCTGCAACCATGGTGTTTGATTGGTTCGGGGATTCATCAGCGACTGTGCCGGATGCTCCATCCGATCTTATACGACAACAAGCGCCCATTGCGAGTTAGCCCAATATACCGCCTCTCGCCTTCAAGCATCTCCTTGAGTGCCGACGTTCGCCTACCTCCCTTACCGGGACATACGTACCATGAGAGGCTCGAGACCATCAATCCATCAAGCCGATCTTCGACACTCTCGTGCTGCTAGCCTTGCCACTTCCATTAGCATCCTGCTCAATACCGCGAGTGATCTTCGAGGTTAGCCCCGGCATACTGTATGCATCCGCGCGAGCAACAGGCGTTTGGGGAAACGACGGCGCAGCAACGTGCAGGAGACCTTCAATACTGTTACCAACCAAACAAGACACCGTGCTGCAAATGCAAGGTCTTGCTCCTCTCTCAGCTGATCCCCGCATACTCCCCTCCCGGCACCTACTGCGAGTCCGGCCCATATATCTCCTTCTGCCTCTCCAGCATCTCGCGCAACTTCTCCGCCTGCCAACCCAGCACACCCATTTCGTGCTCCTCTTGCTCCTGCCTTTCCAGCTTCACCTTCTCCAGCTCCTCCTCCGCTTTCCGCTTATTGTATAATTTGTGCTGGTACTCCTCCCACTCACTTCCGTCCTCCCCGTCATTGCCGCTATCAGTGCTACTCTCCCGCTTCCCATCGCTATCGTAGCCGTTGTCGATGTCGGCGAAGATGCCGAGATTTTCAAGCTGGGTCGTATCGCAGAAACGGGAGCGGAGCGGAGGGATCCGGATTAGGAGACAGGCGTAGGAGTATCTCAACTCTAGCTCTGCTTGGTTGCCGTACTAGAATCATGTCAGCGCATGAAAATCAATGTAGGAGCTGGCGATGGGTGAGTTTGGCTTACCGCCATGATAACCGTCTGAGTCTCTCTGAGCTCCGCGTCTTCGGGATTGATCCAAGTAACCTTGGCCCGCTTCCAGTCCTCGCTCTCGCCTAACGTCGAGCGCATGTCATCTATCTGCTCTTCTTTTCCCTCGATTTGTTCCAATGGTACGTGCAGTTGGGCGAACTCATCGCCCAGAAGTGTATAGCCTTGTGGGATCACTTCGTCGTAGCCATCTGTGTCATACTTGACCACGGGACGAACGTAGCAAGTCAGATGGAGGGCTTTGGCGATTTCATATATCGCGAAGTCCGCTCCTTTCAGGGAGCTGGGGAGCAAGCAGTGATGCTCTGAGGTGTGTGCGTAGGCGTGCGTGAGGTGTATGGCGAGGACTCGACCTGGGAAGGGTCAGTTTCGACGGTGAGTGGATATGAAGGGAATGAAGGACTTACCTTCCGGAAGGAAATCCCGATTCTCCAAGGCTGTCTCCAAGCAAGAGTAAAGAGGGAATCTTCTGGCGTCCAGAGCAGACTCAACTCCAGCCAGTGTACCTCCAGCTCTAGTGGTGTAGAGGTTGTAGGTCAAGGTCATTCGATGACCGGATGTGACTTCCAGCACTTCGTGTTCGCAGTCACTGTAGAACGCAGCCCACCGCAAAGCAGGCCTGTTGTCCTTCGAAGCGGAGCTGGACCAGTCGAATGCCACATGCTTGCCGCGATGGCGGACCATAAGCTGGCCGCCTGTACGCACGTCAGCCAGATCTCGGACACCCTGCAAGGTCGGTCCTGTACCTTCGTGTTCAACCGGCAGAGAAACGACCAAACTTCCAAATTGCGACTCCCCTCTCGGCGTATCGACGTGCGCCTTGAAGAGCCCCGAAGGAGCACTGTATACGTTCAGTTTGTACAGTTCTGCCCTTGTTCCTAGACAAGGATCCGTGACGAGGACTTGGTTGATGACATCCACGATACCCGTCTCATATGGGCAGAAATTCGTAGCAAATTCGGCCGTTTCCAATTTGCCGGCTTTGCGATATCTCGGATCTTGAACGTCTCTCCCGTTGAGGCCGAAGGATGCGGGCGTGCAGGCGGAAAGAAGCTGGTGGAGTGCAGGGTTGGTAGGGATGGTGGGTAGGATGAGGTTCGTACCGAGGCCAGGCTGACCGAAGCGGATGTGGACGGGCTTGCTGCGACGGAGGGCGTCGACATCGGGGCGAACAGATTGGCTTACATTCGGCGGCGGTCCCATGGGATTGAGGGTCGGTCTGGCGGTGGATTCCTGATCGAGCGAGATGGGTACTTTGCCGCCCAGGGCGAAGGTTGCGGTGCGGGCTTGTTGGGTCAGGGACTCTCGGAGCTCGTTGAGGATGCCCCGGGTCGATTGGGGCGCGTTCATGTTGTGCTGACTTGTCATGATGGGGAAGCTTTTTCTTGTGTATGGCAAGAGAGAACGCGGAAGGGCCGTGTGGTAAATTGAAACGCGTTCTGGAGATACACCGACATATCTATGGACTTACAGGATTGATATCAGCAAGACAACCAAGGCAGCAAATGGCTTCAGGTGGCAAGATGCGATTCCTGTGGACCGGCTGCCTGTGCCTACAGAAGAGTCTCTCCCTTGCGTAACGTGTTGACCAGGCTTCAGACCATTCTTGGAACCTGGCGAGATCGAAATAGCTTCAGCTCTTCGAGGGTGCCACTTTTCATCGACGCGCGACCGCAGCACAGATCGTGGTATCACGGCGATCAGCTCGTGAACCTTGTGCGGCGAAACCCGCATTCCTCGACATCGGTGGCGATACCGAATAAGCGAGGTTGGGACCGGGACGATGGGTTGTTGTAATTCACAATCCGTCCATTCCTGGTTTCGGAGTTGTGTCTCAGCAAATAGACGCAAAGTCATCATAGCAAAGCTCTGACGCTGCAACACGAGTGAGACGGTCTTGGCAGACCTTGTGGTTTGCTCTAGGCTACAAATTGAACTCGTGACTGTTGGGAAAAATCGAGGTCGACGAGTCTTCGAAAGTGCCATGCTTTGAGGGGGTGCGAGGAGGTTTTTCCCGGATGTGGGATTCCTGGGCAGTAGAGGAGTTCGACAGCAGGACAGCAAATCAGATGCCGACAATAATGAAGATGCCATCTGTATGATAGAGTTCTGCCATATACACGAGCCGAGAGGTATTGAATAGGAGCATGGAAAAGCATCCCGATCTTGTCTCTCGGAGGGCGGTTGCCAATCTCCCGCGATCTCGACAAAGCCTCCGGTGCAAGATTGGCAGCGACAGCGAGAGCTCATCCGCTCAGTCTTGCTTTCTGTGGGTCGATGTCTGGCATCGTGCTTGACTCAAGCAGTTACACGGCCATTGCTGACGATCCGATGGTGGATCGAGATGGGATGAAGGACGAAGAACTTGCTGAGAGAAAGAGTCCACGATGATTTCCAAGCAGAGATTTGGACATTGAAAATATCGACGGGAGCAGCCGGAGCTAGAACTAAAACCACTTTAGCACGGCCCCGCCCAAGAAACAATCGCGTGTGCATCACGCTTAAGACGCGCTGTGCAGGCAGGCGCGACAAAGTACATTGACCTTCGCGTCCTCTCTTTCTTCCTCCCACTTTGCTACATCAACATCATCCTCTTCTCTCTCCCACTTCTCAAGCACCAATACCCTCGGCTCGAGTCGCCTCCTCCGTTGCAACCAGAGTCTACAAGCCAGACTCGCAGGAGAAGCCACTCTCACCACCACTCCGAACATCTCTCGAGGTTCATACCTCGCTGTCTTCCGACAAGATGTTCGTCTACAAACGCGGTACGTCAAGAGCCTCCCAAGCATGACTTCAATCGTGCTCTCAAGAAGCTGCCAGGCATTGCCTCAGCAGCGGCACAAAGGATTCGCCTCTTCGCTGAACCTCACTGACACGCCTTTCAGATGGCCGCAAGGAGCGCGTGCAGTTCGACAAGATCACAGCTCGTGTGTCAAGGCTCTGTTACGGCCTTGACCCGGAGCACGTCGACTCGGCTGCGATCACGATGAAGGTCATCTCTGGTGTCTACCAGGGTGTCACCACCATTCAGCTCGACGATTTGGTGAGTACAACGAAGGAACACGAGACACGCGACACAACTAACGCTTTTTCCAGGCTGCTGAGACGGCCGCATATATGACCGTCACTCACCCCGACTACGCCATCCTCGCCGCACGCATCGCCGTCTCCAACCTCCACAAGCAGACCAAGAAACAGTTCTCTGCTGTAATCTCGGATCTCTACACCTACATCAACCCCAAGACCAACAAAGCCGCACCCATGATTTCGGATGAGACGTACAAGACTGTCATGGCAAACGCAGATGAGCTCAACAGCGCCATCGTCTACGACCGTGACTTCAACTACCAATACTTTGGTTTCAAGACGCTGGAGAGGTCATACCTTTTGAGGATCAACGGCAAGGTTGCCGAGCGACCGCAGCAGATGATCATGCGTGTCGCTGTTGGTATTCACGGCGATGACATTGAGGCGGCCATCGAGACCTACAACTACATGTCCAACAAGTACTTCACACATGCGTCGCCCACGCTGTTCAGCGCTGGAACACCCAACGCCCAGTTGGCGTCCTGCTTCCTCATCGACATGAAGGATGACAGCATTGACGGCATTTACGACACCTTGAAGACCTGCGCCATGATCTCGAAGAACGCCGGAGGAATCGGACTCAACGTCCACCGCATTCGTGCGACTGGGGCATACATCAGCGGCACAAACGGAACATCCAACGGTCTCGTACCTATGCTGCGTGTGTTTAACAACACCGCTCGCTACGTCGACCAGGGCGGCAACAAGCGACCTGGTGCGTTCGCCATGTACATCGAGCCATGGCACGCAGATGTCTTCTCCTTCTTGGATCTCCGCAAGAACCACGGCAAGGAGGAAGTCCGTGCTCGCGATCTCTTCTATGGTCTGTGGGTTCCAGATCTGTTCATGAAGCGTGTTGAGGCCAACACTACCTGGACTTTAATGTGCCCTCACGAGTGCCCCGGCCTTGCTGATGTCTACGGCGCTGAGTTCGAAGAGCTCTACGAGCGATACGAGCGCGAAGGCAAGGGTCGTGAGACCGTCCGCGCTCAGAAGCTCTGGTACGCCATCCTCGAGGCACAAACCGAGACCGGTACTCCATACATCCTCTACAAGGACGCTGCCAACGGCAAGAGCAACCAGAAGAACTTGGGAACTATTCGCAGCTCCAACCTCTGCACTGAGATCATCGAGTACACCGCGCCTGATGAGGTCGCCGTATGCAACCTTGCATCTCTTGCTCTCCCCACCTACGTCGACATTGAGAACGAGCGCTTCGACTTTGAGAAGCTCCACCAGGTCACCCAGACTGTCACCAAGAACTTGAACAAGATCATCGAGGTCAACCACTACCCAGTGCCAGAGGCTCGCAAGAGCAACTTCCGTCACCGTCCCATCGGTCTCGGTGTCAACGGTCTTGCCGACGCTTTCTTGGCTCTCCGTATGCCGTTCGACTCTCCCGAGGCTCGCCAGCTCAACATCCAGATCTTCGAGACCATCTACCACGCTGCTCTCACGGCTTCGTGCGATCTGGCTGCCAAGCTTGGACCATACGAGACATACGAAGGCTCTCCCGTCTCCAAGGGCGAGCTTCAGTACGATATGTGGGGTGTAACACCCACGGATCTCTGGGACTGGGCCGCACTCAAGGCCAAGATCGCCGAGCACGGTGTCCGCAACTCTCTCCTCGTTGCTCCCATGCCAACTGCATCGACCTCGCAGATCATGGGCTTCAACGAGTGTTTCGAGCCGTACACCAGCAACATCTACTCCCGCCGTGTGCTCGCTGGCGAGTTCCAAGTTGTCAACCCATGGTTGCTCAAAGACTTGGTCGAGCGCGGCCTCTGGTCAGACAACATGAAGAACCGCATCATCGCCGATGGTGGCTCCATTCAGCGCATTCCAAACATCCCTGATGATCTCAAGGCTCTGTACAAGACCGTTTGGGAGATCAGCCAGCGTCACATCGTCCAGATGTCCGCTGACCGTGGTGCTTTCATCGATCAGTCACAGAGCTTGAACATCCACATGAAGGAGCCCACCATGGGCAAGATTACCAGCATGCACTTTGCCGGCTGGAAGCTCGGTCTGAAGACTGGCATGTACTACCTGCGCACCATGGCGGCGTCTGCGCCCATTCAGTTCACCGTCGACCAGGAGATGCTCAAGGTTGCCGACACGAACCTGGGCAAGTCGTCTAAGAAGCGAAACGCTTCGAGCACATACACCGCCGTCAGCGCTGCAAAGCCCGCCGCCGCGCTCGCTGCACCGAAGCCAATGTACGAGAACAAGGAACTCAAGGCTCCGGCTGTCCCAGAGGACGTTTTCACTCCTGCGACAACTCCTCCGCCTCAACCTGAAAAGCAGAAGAGGACCTTCGGCCGCACATCATCCGCTGTCGTCAACCCTCCCTTCCCAGCGGATCAAGACGAGGGTGAGAGTCCAGAGGTTCTTGCTGTCGACGGCACCAAGGCTGTCCCGAAGGAGGAGGAGCTACCCGAGCCCGCTCTCGCCGGCGAGAAGAAGGCCGACCAGGAAGAGGACGGTGACGCCAGCGCTGACCGTGAGGGTGACATCTACGCCGAGGCCGTCCTGGCTTGCAGCATAGAGAATCCAGAGTCATGCATCATGTGCAGTGGTTGAGGGTGATCACGAGTTTCGTGGATGTGATGAAAGAGAAGACTTTCCTTTGTCGCTGGGCATGTACATGGCGTTTACGATCGGGACGGTACCATGTTGGACAGATGGGGACATTGGCGTTTTAAATCTGCTTGCCGCTAATCGTGGACTTGCTGCGTACTGTACAAGGAGTATTATCGAATCAATTGTGTTCAGAAACTTCAATTCTTCCAAGCTGATGCCTTTCTTGAACCCTTGCCTGGACCCGTCAGCCCTGCATGCATCTCTGGTTCCGGCGAAACATGGCAGATCACGTGACCCTCACAAACCCTGTTCCGACTTCACCTTTGCGGTCGATCAATGGGTAGGTGCTTTTGAACAACAGTTGAATATCAGAAGGGGCGAAGGGGTGGCAACGAAGCTCAGCGATGGCTTGAGAGCAGAATGCATTCAGTTGCGACGTCGCTATTTGGCACATCGAGAAAGTATGTCTGAAAAGTCAAATCGGCGAAACTCTATTCGCTTTTTGTGATGGGAGAACGGCCTTACATGCAAGCCTGTCGTTCTCTAACTCTGTCTCGTACTGAAAATGGTTCTGACCGAGATTTGGCGGTCTTGTTGGAGCTCGAGCTCGAGAACGGAGCATTCAGAGAGATAAGGTTTGAGCTAAGGGGTTGGATGCGAACCATGGATAGCGAACGAGGACGAGAGTTGATGCGATCAGATGACAGAGCAAGCCGATGCGACTGATTAGATACGGGCACGGCCAGAAGCGGTGTGGTAGTGGGGATATGGAAGTAATGACCGGTGTTTCTGGTTGAGAGTCGAGAGCTGAGCAGTCGAAACTTTGGTTCCGATGGTGTATAGGGGTACTTACCATGGTTTGCGATCGAGCGGAAAGGTCGATGCGACGAGATACCTGCGCCATGCGACCGAGTATACACTCGGTAGTGGCGAGGAGGCCTTGAGTCCGAAGGCTTGGTTGGGAGAACAAAGTGCCAAACTGTAGATCGCGATTGTGGAGGAGAGGCGATGCTACAGAGCGCACGTACCGAAGGTTGAATGCGTCCGTGCAGAAACATCGACGTGATGGTCAGTGCGATACGGAGGTGGTGGTCAGAGTGCGAAGTCGTCGTCATCTTGTACCAAAGGGAGACAGGTATGTCGACCCGAAGTTCGACAAAGGAGTCGCGAGGAGTCCCAGGGTATGCACTGCGGTAATATCGTTGGCCCGATTGAGGAGGCCGTGCAACAAACGTCGCGAGTGAGGAGCGGGATGGGCATTCTAGACATGGACGGGCAACATGGATATGAAGGTGCCTGCTGTCAAGATGGGTCTGTTTGCACGGTTGCACCCGAGTCGCCAGCATTTCGGATTTCGCAGTACGCTCCAGCTCGGTGTCTCGACGGAACACCTGGGCGAGGAAACGGTGCTGGCAATGCCTCAGGAGGGGCAAGTGGGGCGAAGGCCTGTCCTGTACACTTTTGCGACCATACCATAGGTAGCCCCTAGTCGTCGCTCGGCAGATTCTTCACATCGCGATCTCGATCTCGATCTTAGTGCTATTCGAATCCAAGCCCTTCATTGTCGTGTACACCGTGGCTATACCATCAATGGACCGTGATCTGGACCGTGATCGATGTGCGTTGAGTGTCGAGCGTCGTTGTGAGTGGCTGACAGGCCTGGTCAGGGTTGTTTCCAAGGTACGAGTGATGAGATAAGGTTTGGGCGTTCCTGATATCGTGAATGTGTTCTGTGGTACAGCTCCTCCGGTTGTTGGCCTTGGCGTAGGTTGGACGCTGTTTCCTCACTTTCAGGCAAGTATAGACCGGATCATCCCGGTAGGTGCGGTTCAGAGCCCGTGTAAGCCAGAATCGCCGCATCTCTTTCGTCGAACCGCGCTTCGACTATGCCAGCTCTCCTCAACCACGGTCGCATGGGTGGAGTGTTATTGAAATGTGTTTTCCGTCGAGCGTCGCGGCGACACTGCACACCAGCGGTACAATGAACTTGTCCGTCGGGTCGTCGACCATGAAGCACTCTCTTGAGGGAAGCGTCCTCCCATAAAGAGACTGCCACTCTCGCTGTTTCTGCTGTTTCTTCTCCTCCTGTTCATCACTCTCACACCCGCATCTCTCAAACCCACACACACACGCACCATACCAACATCATGCCTTCCAACACATCCATGTTCGCTTCCCACCGGGAAGCATTTCACTCACCATCTGGCAAGCGTCACCAGGTCGACCGTCAAGTGGACCTGGTCAGCGTCGTCAGTCCCTTGCCTGTGGAGATTGTTCACGCCGAATCTTTCTGTCGCGCTCCGAGAGACCATGCCTCTAGGAGCTACGCCGATGGGGTGATTGCGATGCTGCCGAGCGAGAGCGCAGTTCACGAGCGAAACTGCCCGGAGTGGTTTCGCGAGCAAGCCGCGCTCAACCCAGGTGCATTCTCTCACCCGGTCGTCGTTCTTGCGCACCACCTTCGCGCGAAGAACGTCCTTTTTGTCGCGCCGATGACCTCATTCGGCCAAAGATCACTCGGCGAGAAATACGCCAACGCCAGCAAGGCGAAGCGAGAGGATATCGCCTGCACATATCTCTCCATGCGCACTGCGGCGGCCCGGCCATTCAAGCGAGACACCATCGACGAGCTGGTGCACACCGGCAGTGAGATGCCCAAAGCCTCGTACATGAACCTCACGCACGGTTTCTGGCTGCCAGAGCGTTGCATCGAGGCGTATTGGGGCCCTGAGCGTAAGCTCACGGCAGACTCGGTCCACCTGGCGAGATGGGCTTACGCTCGCGTCGAGATGCATCGCCGTGCGCATGGGCTCTCGCTGGTCATTCCGGAGACCGTGGCACCTCGCCAACTTCTCACACCACCACCATCGCCTCCATCTGCGGGAAAAAGATCTCACTTTGACGCATGGACTTCCGACTTTCCGCCTTTCACCCCGTCAACATCTTCAGCGTCAGGACCACAAGATCGCCAGCGATCAAAGAGTCCGACGAAGAAGGTCTTGATGGCTGGATCCTGGAGGAGGTGAAACGAGACAACAACTCGTCAATAAATGTCGGCGCGTGGACCGTCGAAGAGGAAAGGAGCTCCGGCTCCAAGTCCACATTGTGTGAGCACCGATGACAACGTCAACGCATGTATCGCGACGTGCACCGACTTCACATCGAGCATCATCTCCACCACATCGAATCGTCTCAGCAGCATCCCCGGCCACATCTCCACACTCGCTGGCAAGCACCTCCACCGCAGACGAACGAACAAGAATTGGGGAGCAGAGCAGGAACGCAGCCCCATCTCCTCCACTACCACCGCAATCGCTGGCAAGGAACCACTACGCCGGCGCACGAACGAAAGTCGAAGAGCAGAGCGAGGTCACACCCCGCATCTCCACCACCATCACCGCAGTCGCTGACAAGCAAACCCAATGCCGGCGCGTGAACGAGAGTCCGAGAGTAGAGCGAGGACACGACCCGCGTCCCCAGCACAATCACCGCAGCAGCGAAGTCCATCACCGGCGTACGAACGAGAGTCGGACAGCAGAGCAAGGGCAATCCCGCATCTCCAGCACCATTGCCACCGTCGCTGGCAAGGACTTCCACTGCCGGCGCACGAACGAAGTCGGAGATCTGTGCGCGGCCACACTCCAACAAAGATATCCCGCATCTCCGGCATCACTGCGACAACCGCTAGCAAGCAACTCTGTCGCCATATCTCGAAATCGTGACGAGAGTCGGAGAGCCGAATACGGAGTGACCTCGCATCTCCAGCATCGCAACCACACTCGCCGACCAACAACTCCACCGCGGCAATTCGAGCTCGAGACAAGAGCCTGAGAGCCTGAGAGCCAAACATGCACATGCTTCACATCTCCAGCATCGCATCCATACTCGCCGACCAGCAACTCCACTGCGGCAGTTCGAAAAGCGCAGGAGAGACAAACATGCACATGCTTCACATCTCCAGCATCGCAACCACACCCGCTGGCTAGCAGCTCAGCCGCCGCCGCTCGACATCCGGACGAAAGCAGGAAAGCCGAGCATGCAAATGCCTCGACATGCAGTGAGCAAACCACATTCGCGGGCAACAGAGTCCACCGCGGTCGCATCAAAGTACGACCAGAGCTGGAGAGCCAGGCAGACAGATACATCAACATCGATCGACCAGTGTCACCAAGCCAACATTGCTGGCAAGTGGCTCTACCATGCTCATACAAACTCATACCATGAGATGGACAGCCGAATGTGCCAACACATCGAAATGCATTGAACACATCGACCCCAACACCCGCGGCAGGAGAGTCTGTGCGACGGCAGAAGCCAAGACATCTTCGAGCCACAAACCCATCCATCATTGCTTCGGCATATCATTCATCAGAGAAGAGGCCGATAGACCATGAGGGCGGAGAAAGCATGCGGTCGAGAAGGAGTGGACGTATGGCTGGAGGACCGGAGTTGGGTTGGAGGTTTCTGGCGGTATTCTTGGCTTCTTGAATTTTTGTAGATCTCAACAAATGGCAGCCTCTGCCTTCAATCTTGCTCTCCATTATCAGTGTAGTTCAGTTGCCAGTGTGGTCGTCCTGCCGTAGAGGATCAAGTGGTTTCAGGCGACCGGGAGGTGCTCTTCTGAAAAGACGGATCATCGTGGCACCCTGCTTGGGCATCTCCAATCTTGCTGGCGACGAATCGTTCCAACGTAGTCCAGGTCAAGTCGTAGAGAGAAGAAGAATGGCCAGAAAGTAAAGAGGCCTGGACGGTGTCTTATAAAATCTCGATTGCCATTTTTCGGTCACCGCTGTTGTGGAAATATGGCGGCTGTCAACAAGCGAGACGATGTCTTACCATCGTACTTGCTGCCGCTGAGACAAGAGGCATGCTATGAACTCGGCTCCATGAAGAACGGCGTAAAGGTCTGATGTGATCTAAAGGAGATAAATACATTCTCCTTTTCGCCTTCGACTTCATTTCATCGGCGATTCCTCGGTCGATGGTCTCAAATGTTCCTCGAGGCGGTATGCACAGAACTTCTTCCGTGAGTGGCTGACAACCACGACTTTACCTCACATATCGAGCCGCGCGCTTAGAGACTCATACAACGAGCTACGGACTCCTTGAAGTGCTTGCAGCAATGTCTCACTCCAGAGCAAGTACCCATGGTGACATGAGGCGTCAGGCGAAGGCCGTGGCTTTCGCGACGCCGGCTGCCATTACTATACTGTTCCATGAGCTGATGTTGACGGTATTCGATCTGGTAAGTATGCTACGATGGAATGAATGCTACGATGGCATGGAACGGAAGGCTCGAGCTGACGACTCTCAGCTCCATACTACCGACAGAGGCTCGCTGCTCCTAGCTACAACTGTCTGCAACGCCTTGCGCGGCGACTTATCGATGCCAGCGTGGGATTAATCGTTCTTGGGCCGCGATGGGCTGCCAACAACATGAAACTCTTCGCACGACTTACGAGCGATTCTGGATATCGACAGCGGGTCATGCACCTGTCGATACGAGACTGGCACCTGTCTGATCTCGTCCCGGGAGCTTACGAAAGCTGCGAGAGAAGTCTATTCCGAGAAGGCGATTACTTCTCAGAAACCTGGTCTGAGACTCGGCGCCAGGAGGATCCTGCTTGGCCGCAGATTCGAGCTTTAATCGAGGCTCTCTCTCGTATGTCTTTGCGCTCTTTCTCAAGGTCGGCCGCGGCCTCAATTCCACAGGATTTGGCCTCCGCGTTGGACACGATGCCGACATGCAGGATCACAATCTCCGAAAATGCCAACACCGATGAGCTTGTCAAATTTGCTCTTTGTCCATACGCCAATCATCGGAGCATGGATAGCCTGAGCACGATCTCGCAGCAACTGTCACGTCTGCACGTGCTTCTGTCCGCCGCCAGTGATACATTGCTGGCCAAGCTTCCGGACCTAATATGGGCATCTTCGTCTCTCCGAACTTTGCAGGTTCACGCCGCTGGGCGGTCATGGACCAAAGCGGATACCCCTCGACTCTTGAAGGACACGCACCTGGACAGTTTCTCTACCGTTCGCAATCTCGATTGGCTTCGCCGGCCATGCCATACCGAGCTCGATAGAAGACTACAGTTGCCCACGCTGGATCTCTGCAATGATTGCGTTTGCGGAGAACCCGTTTTAGTGGCTGGCTTTGGAAGCAGTGGACTGGTCATGCCGGGAACACCTCAGAGTCACGTGTGTGGGTCTATTGCGAGAGATTTGTGCCAGATCCAGGCGCATATCAAGTCTGGACATGACATTCAGCTCGGGCCGCAAATGCGAGTATGCTATGTGCTCCACGAGAGCTGGATCGGAACTGGTAAAGCGAGCACTGCTTCCTTTGCAAAGCTTGGCTCACCTGGCGCTGTTCAATGGCACGGAATTTGTTGACGCTACAGTGCTGAGCGGCGTAGGGCGTGGTCTGCAAAGCCTCAATTTACATGTACTATGCGCCGCAGCCTTCACGGCCAATATTGACTTCGAACCTCCTGTCATTCATAGCATCAGACTGCCCTCGCTTGAGGAGCTTTGCGCTCGATGTCCCTTACGCAGATATCGAGGTTGTGTCTCAGCCCCATCCGGCCGTCGTTCGAGACCATACGATACTTTGGCCTTCAGACTGTTCAATCAGCGGTGAGTCGCTTCAATGCGATGTGATGTGAGAGAAGACCTACCATAAGCAAGAGAGACGAAGCTATGCGCATCCTTCCGGTGACGCACTATCCCTCTTGTGCTGCTCAAGATTCCGCGGAAACAAAAGTTTGCCGACCCCGAACTCTGCCCTTCTGCTTCCGAATGATTGATCAGACCCGCAGAACCTTGGCGTAAAGACTCAAACTACCAAAGAAGAGAGACCCGATAACGCTCTGATATATGTCACAGGTGTCGAGGTTGTGCGTTGCGTCTTGATCTTGTGATATCTTGCTCGCAAACGAGGCTGTTCTGGAGGGCAGCACGCCCAGGGGCGTGAACAAGAGTTCTCAGCTGAAGATTTTGAAGTTCATATACCCAGGTCCAGTTCAACAAGTCGAGCATGTCGCAGATACAGAGTTAGCCCTGATCAAGGGTCTCACGAGTTGAAGGCCATCTTGTTCCGCTCAATAATTGATATAAGCTGCATACGTTTTCGCCTTTTATCTTCCAAACCACAACGCTCGCTTTTATATTTTAATTCAAGTCCCAATATTATGGTATGTGCGCGAGCAGAAACTGTCCGATCAAGGCGCATCGTCCAAACGAACGCGCTCGACAATATCAGAATAACCCGCTTGAAGACGACTTTACTCCTTCGACCCATTCGTCAAATTATTCGCCGTCATCGCCACCGGCACCGTATTCGGCAACACCGGCAAGCACGCCCGGGCACTCTGCCTTGCGCTCTGCGCCAACACCGCATCCATAATAACCAACGCCGCCATCGACTCGACAATCGGCACCGCACGCGGAATCACACACGGATCGTGTCTGCCCTTGGCCTCCAACACACCCTCCGTCTCGTC
The DNA here is from genome assembly GCA_026122155.1 of Zymoseptoria crescenta. Classification (NCBI taxonomy): domain Eukaryota; kingdom Fungi; phylum Ascomycota; class Dothideomycetes; order Mycosphaerellales; family Mycosphaerellaceae; genus Zymoseptoria; species Zymoseptoria crescenta. The sequence continues at coordinate 16,018 of JALRMM010000216.1, read as the reverse complement.
GTACGTGACCGTCTTCTGCGCCTGACCGATCGTGGCCGGGGGCTTGAACGCCACGGTGAAGTACACGTGTGCGCCGTTGGAGATGCCGCCTTGGATGCCGCCGGAGTTGTTCGTTGCGGTTGTGAGTCGCGGACGACTCCAGATTGGCTGCTGGGCGCCTGAGACGGAGGGTTCGACGGCTGGGGCTTTGACGAAGGGGTCGTTGTGGATGGAGCCGGGGACTTCGCATCCACCAAACCCGGAGCCGATTTCGAAACCTTTGGTTGCGGGAATGCTGAGCATGGCGTGCGCGAGGGTGGCTTCGAGTTTGTCGAAACAAGGCTCGCCGAGGCCGGAGGGACAATTGCGGATCACGCAGGTGACGGTGCCGCCAATGCTGTCATGTTTGTCGCGGTATTCGCCAATAAGGTCTGCCATTCTCTTGCCGGCTTCAGCGTTTGGGCAGCGCACAGGCAGGTTCTGGTCGACTTCTGTGCGGGTGACTTTGTCGATGAGCTCGAGGAAGGCTGGGTTGGTGGAAGGCGTCGGGTGCGTTTTCGTCGCAGGGAAGAGATGCTCCGGTCCCACCGAGTTGGTGAAAGCGACAATCTCCACGCCGTGTGCGACTCGTAGGTATTTCTCCGCGATGGCTCCCGCTGCGACTCTTCCAATTGTCTCTCGTGCGCTACTCCTTCCTCCACCACTGCTTGACTTCACGCCGTACTTTTCCAGGTACGTCCAGTCCGCATGGCTAGGGCGAGGGTACATGTCCATTGTCGAGCTTCCGTAGTCTTTTGGCCGCTGGTCCTGGTTCATGACCCTCATGGCCACAGGTGATCCCAATGTAATGCCATGCTCTGTTCCCGACTGAATCTCCACCATATCCTTCTCGTCGCGAGGAGTCGTGAGTGCGCTCTGCCCGGGACGACGACGGGTCATGGAGGGTTGAATATCAGCTTCGCTGAGCTCGAGGCCCGGAGGCACACCGTCGACGATGCATCCGACACTTTTGCCGTGCGATTCGCCATAGGTGGTAACGCGAAAGTATTGTCCGAAGGTCGACATGATGGGTGGTGTGCACTCGGGTATAGTGAGAGCGAGGTTCCAGGTTGTTTCAATTGGAAGGAGAAAGTGAGTCGTTGTTCAATACGAAATTCTGCTGCGACGTCGGCGCGTCATGCAGGGCCCCACCACGAAGCGCAAGGTTTCACATGAAAGCACAATTTGACTTCACTTTTATCGATTTCCATTGACTCATTCCCCAGTAAAGAGCTTGGTGGCCGTGGACCTGGATGGTATCCGCGCTTCTCCAATCACAATGGACCTCAGCAAGTCCCCAGCATTGGACACATCAATCGAATGGAACTTCATGAATTCACTGCTCGACTGCAAGCCTCACATCAATCCACAATCCACAATCTCAATCGACGCCTCATTCAGTCATTCCTCACGCCCTCACCACTCCTTCCCCACAGCTCGAACCCTCCCTCTTACAGCTGCGCTGAAGCCCTTGGTCCGCCGAAGGAGAAAGAGAGAAAAGTATAGTTTACAAATGCAGATACCATGCCATGCATGCCCCCGCTGCCGAATTTTGTCTTCTTTCATCCGAACACAACACGCAGATCCATCCATTCAGTTTCATATCGTATCCCAAAAGTAGGAAAAAAACCACCCCGTCTATATTCAAACGCCGGCGCTGTGCGCAAAATGGGGAATCTGGTAGAAGACAAACAAAAAAAGTTCGCGCCGAATAGTCGAGGTAAATGGACGTCGTGTGTCGCATCAGCTGTGTGGGAAATCGGTGATGGAGTGGAGTGCGGTCTTCGGAAGGCCTGCTTCGTGGGTTGTCCTCGATCATCATTCTTCTCTCCTCGTCTCCAGAGACCTCCTGCCCTCTCCATCGGCACTGTCCCTCGTCCGCACCTTCCGCATGGTATTGTTACTACCACTCCTCTCACTCTTTTTCGATCGCATCGACAAACCCGTGCCTCTCCTCTCCGGAATCTTGTCCGCAGACTCTGATGCCACAGTCAAGCCAATCGGACTCTTAGTCGCTGACTTTCTGCGCATGACTAGTCCACCGTCGCTATCGGAAGAATCGTAGTCATCGGACATTTCGCTGCTCAGTGCGGCTTCTTGGTCGGGACTGTAGCCTTCATCGAAGGTGTCGTAGCTCTCAAAGTGGTTGGACGGTGTGGGAATGGTGTCGTCGGATGAAGCTTCGTTACTGTTTTTGTCGTAGGTGGTATCGCTCGGTTTGTCGACGGACGAAGCTTCAGACATGGATGGGACGGAGGGGTTGGAAATCGACATGGAGACTTGGGAGGCGAGGTCGGAAGAGCTAGAGATCATGGGTTGTCCCATTTGTCGAGTAAGCGGACTCACTTCGTCGAGAGAAGTCTCGGCGGTGGAAACGTCGACCGCGGAGGAAGAGCGCGATTCTGTGAGATCATCCGGGCTGGGTGGACAGCGATTGCTGTCGGAAGTGGGCGACGTCATGGAGGTCGGTGACGAGAGTGTAGATCTTTGAGCCTCCTCCTCACGATCTTTGCTTTCTCGGACAAGCTTGCGCACTCGCTCGTCATCGACCCGCTTAACATCCTCGGCACTGTTCTCTTGCGATGCGCGCCATACAGTATTCCGGAACATGCGGCCGACTGACGCGACAGAACTGCTGGAGCTGATTCGGGACAGGATGCCCGGTACCTCAGGAGCGAGGTGCTCTGTAGTCGTGGATGCCTGGCGCGATCGGCTCGGGCTGTTGCGACGGCTGGAGTCGGGTGTATGATCGTCCCTCAGCGACTCTGGCGGCTGCACACGACCAGCCACAGTGGTTTGACTGACTGCGAGGCTGGGCTCGGCATGTTGGTCGGCAGATGCTACAGAGCCGCGATCGCTGGAGAGCCCTCTAGCCGAGCGTCGACTTCTGCTCTGCTCGCGGATGGTGCTGATAAGACGCCCAGTTCCGCGCAGCAGGCCACCCAGATTGCTACCTCCAGGAGATGCAATGGCCATTGGAGTGCCCGGAAGGCCAGGTGACGACGGCGGAGACTCGCCATTGTGGTCCCTGCGATAATCTGACTGCCTCACAGTGCGCATTGATCCAGCCGCGGACGCCATTGTCATAGCTCGCTGCGGCGGACTCGGTCGAGAGGGGGTCCTCGCCAAGTTCAGATTGGCTTCTTGCAATCGTGCCGCAGTGTTGTCAACGTACTTCTCATTCGTCTCCGGCTCCGGACTGACGGCCACGCTCTTAGACAGTGGGTGCTCGTGATCTCGGGAAGCTTTCAGGGCGCTGAAGATTGACTCGTCACCAAATAAGCTCTGTCGGCGTGCATCTTGGCTGATAGTACTGCTGGAAGAGCCAGGTGACGGCGCAGGTGATGCATCCTTCGGAGTGCTCGCGTTGGAGTGTGCTCGCGAACGTGTTACAGATATTCCCATGACTTTGTCCGTGAGTTTCTTCACTCCCGATCGCATGCGCTCGACCAGATTGAGAGGCACGACGGCGGTATTGACATCCTCCTTGGAAACTTCAATCTTCTTGCCCTTGGAGTGACGACTTGGATCTGTCTCCTCCAGCCACTTGTCTTTGTCGTTCACATCCTCCAGTACCCAAGGGTGATGCCGCACTTCCTCCAGCGTAATGCGCTTTCGGGGATCTTTGATGAGAAGGCGCGTCAATAAATCCCGCAGGTCATCGCTGATGTCTTCGTAAACCAAGTCTAATTCGCCGCGCCGGCTGGCCGCCGTTGGCTCGAAAGTTCGAGCATGGGAGGAAGGTCTGGATTTGGGCCTGTTGTCGACAGGTCGAAGTCTCTTGTCGGGAATGTAAATTTCCTCGTCAGCAATTTGACGCATGACGACGTATTCAGAATCCACAAAGGGCGTGCGCGCGAACAACATGCAGAATAGTGTGATACCCATGGCCCAAACGTCGATTGCCTTCGTCACAGGCACAGGTTCCTCGGTCGGCTCTGTGAAGCACAGTTCCGGCGCGTAGAACGCAGGAGTGCCAACAGTCTTTGCCAACTCCTTCGCTTCGTCATCCAGATCGTGTGCATCTCCCTCGCTGACGTCTTCTGATTCGCCATCACGCACGGGCTTCCCGAGATATGATACGCCGAAGTCGGAGATTTTGACCCGATTGTCATATGTCGCAAGTAGATTAGGAGGCTTGATGTCACGGTGAACGATGCCCTGGTAGTGCAGATACTGCAGACCGAGCAGGGTATCGCGGAACGCAACTCGGCACTGTTCCATTGTCATGATAGGGACATATTCCAGCTCAGGATCCAGGTGTGAGTCGAGTATCTCACTAGCGAGTCGGGAGAGACCCTCGGTGCTGCCGTTCTGGGACCCTTGAAGGCTGCTCGGCAGACTGGCAATTCTGCCGGGCATGGCGATGGTGGGTTCATACGATCCGTACATGGTCCCCTCGAGGCCCGTCAGGCTGAACGCACTAGAGGCCCGGCGGGCGAATTCGGCTTCGACCGAGTTAGGCACAGAAATGGCAGAGGCAGACATCCTATCAGATTCGGCAAGCGACGTCGCATGCCTCGACAAGCTTGACGAACTTGCAGAAGTTTCCAGTTGGTCTTGAGCGTGCGTCTGCACAGGAGCGCGTGACGGTCGGCGACTGTTGTCAGGATATGCTCTTGATGTGACGGATTCGCTTGTCATCGAGGAGACCCGTGACAATCGATCGTCTTCGTCGTCGTCGGACTCGCTATCTCCTGCCATCTCGATACTCCAATGAGCGGGGTTGTCACGGTGCATCAGCTTCATCTTGCGGAACGCACGCGCTTTCCGCCTCTTCTCCTTGTCGAGACGCATCCGGGCCTCTTCCACCACCGCACGATCTTCTGCCTTTAGCCGCTCGTCTTCAAGTTTGCTCCTTTCTCTTTCATATCTCCGCGCTTCAATCATGGCAATGTCCTTGTTGCCCTTGACGCGCCAGTTGATCTCTCCACGTTCCACCCATTCGAGCACGATGTACACTTTCTTACGGTTCGGGTCATCAATAACTTCCAACAATCCCACGATGTTCGGGTGGCGAGCCTTCTTCAAGATTGCAACCTCTTTCTTCACCTTGTCCTCCGTCGTACCAAGTCTCCCCAGCTTTCTTCGCTTCGAAAATCGCTCGACAATCTTGATAGCAACAAAGGTTCCTTCGGTGGTAAGATCACGGCCCAACTTGACTTTGCCGTGCGTGCCGCGGCCCAGTTCGTCAACGATCTCGTAGTGGTTGATCAGCTTGCGGCCGGAGATCGGATCGACGTCCACATCCGCAACATGGGTCTCCTTGGGCACGTGCTTGTGGGTGAAGTGCAGGAATGGACTGGCGTACACGCCGTTGGAGCTCTCTGACGACTCCAGGGCGGGCGCTGATGGAGGTCCGGCGAACTGGAATAGACCGTGACTAGGAGCCACGACCGGTGAGTTGTTTGCCGTCCGAGCACCGCCGGGATGTTGCGAGGCTATCGCAGAGGCAAATGTGCGCACTTGATTGGTCTGGGCCAGGGTCGGCGGTCCAGTGCGATATCTTTGCACATATGGTTGTTCGTGCAGAGCAGCTAACGACTGGTTCGGGTACGGTTTCGGTGACGGGTAGTATCGTTTTTCAGGCGTGTATGCCGGCCTGACGGTCGCTGTGCTGTCCGTACTTTCCACGCTGATGCTTGAAATGGTCGTGTGTGGTGCTGGTCGTTGGTAGTTCTGCAGCGACGGTGGCAGGGCAATGTGGCCTGTGGCGATCGCATCACTGGAGCTGACACTGGCTGGTGAAGGGTTCAGTTGGGCATTCTGGAGGTGTTCATGCGTCGGCGGTTGTGGTGCCGTCCCGGGTTGCGGAGTGAAGTAGTCGATGCCGTTGCCCGCTGATGCGGCCAGCACTTGTCTCGCAGCTGCCTCTGGGGCAGTTGGAGTCACAACTCCGACCGCAGGCGGCATTTCTGACCTTGGCGTGTCTTCCACATCTCCTCCATTGTATTCACTTCCTGCGCCAGCGTCCCTGCTCTTCTCATCTGTACTCAAGAACTCCGTCGACATGGTCAACCCGCCCCACCAAGGCTCAACTGTCGGAACCTGCTCCGGTGTGACGCAAAATCGCCCACCGATTCTACCCACACTGGCTCCGGCCGGACATTGATCGTTCGTTCGTCCTGAGATCAAGATTGAGCGGAGAGATCATCCGCTGTTCTCATTACGAGTCGAACTATCTCTGGCGAATGACGCCGAGACGAAGTCGGACTGTTGAGCGTCGCTCGAGTCGTTGAGGGGTATCATGCGCCGATCGCGGCCGAAGGATAAAGATCGAAGGAGATGACTGCTCGGTGGCTCGGGTCAGAACTGCGTACTGGTGAAGGAAAGTCTGCAAAGGGAGAGGATATGATCGCTTGATAAAGAGGTTCGTTCCCATGGAGCGGCGGCAAGAAAGTGAATCCTCGAGGGCAGCGGGACTACAAAGTAGAGTTTGTGGCCGATCCGAGACCAGGGCAACTCCCACCACAATGCTGCTGCACGCCAAGGACTGTTCACGGTTTGGCCCACCAACCACGACGTCTTGCTCAGCATGCTTGATGCTGAGCTGCGGGCGGGCAGGGCACCTTGCCGACTCGCAAGCAGCAGCCCCCAACATTCAATTGGAAAAGGCCATGAGCCGACGGTGAGCGAGCGAGCCGGTGGGCTCATCAATCATCATGCATTGATCAAACACCGGTCGCCTTTCGGGTCTCAATCGCCTACCTGCGTTGTCACTGATTACCACATTGAACCACGATCTCGTCAGCGAACGATGGGCAAGGAAAGACGACACCCACGTCTCGAGATCCCCAACATTGACGGGCATCCTCCTGCTTGTGGTCCTTGCGGATCGCGACTACGGCGTCATCGTTTCGACGTCAAGCATTTGCTTTCCCAACTTAATCAACCCATCATCATTGCGATATGTACTGGCAATTTAATCGGTACCTCTGGGAGTCCGGTTGGGCTTTGCCCACCAAAACCAAAAAATGTCCGATGCTGGGCGTCACCCAATCCCAACACAAGAAGCGATGCGGCTGCACTTCTTCATGCGGGCACATTCTCGCTGATCGTTCTTGTATACCCTGCTCAAACCATGCGCGCACCCTCCAGGTCTGTTCCCATCGCGATTCTCCTCTCGCAGTCCTGACAGCAGGCCACGCTGCGCGGCTGCGGCGCGGCGAGTCGCATTGTTCACGTTCTCTCTTTGCATCACCGTGCCATCATCATCAGCACAAGTACATCAATTACGAATTGGTACTCTGGAGCTTGGACCTCGGGCACTACGGTGTGCGCCTTTCCCGCCGACTTTCGTCCGCCAAAAGAATGAGGAAAGCGCAACCCAATTAGCTGCAGCGTTCCTGTCTGGGGCAAGCGCTAGAGACGAGTCCATCGCAGAGAAGGAAGCGAGGTAACTTAGACAGCCTGGGATGATCAACGACTGGTACTGCATTCGAGCTGCACCCTTCACGGTCACAAATTCTCAATCACGACCTCCTCAGAACATTGTCCGTACCTCGATGCCATCGCAGTCGCTACAGTGCAGCACCACAGCTCCCGACGCAAGCTCGCAAGCGGGCCACGACGCTCCAGTCCAGTCCAGTGCGGTACAGTTGCCGACCTCCCTCGACTGCTGGCTCCAACCGACCAGCAAGATTTCGACCAGGGAGTATGCACGATTTTCTCAATTCGGTCTGTCAATGCTGATGAGCCGGAGGCGGCCAAGAAGGCAAGACGACTTTGTACGAGCTCGGCATGTGCTCGTGGAGATATTTGGCCTGGGTTATTCGATCTACCTGCATGTGATTGGGAGATCATCTGTCTAGCGTCCACTACTATTGATTGTCGCCGGTGCGCAGGCCATTTAGGTGCGCGGCTGATGGAGCAGGGCAATGTGCACCCATACGAATGTCTCGGAGAATGAGGAAGACAATTGCGTAGTCGGAGATCTAGCACGAATTATCATCATGATGAACGGGCTTGGCATTCTGAAGTCGGATGCACGTGCGCGCCTCGTGGTTGGTGGTGATGAATCTGAATCACAAGTTTGTGAGACATGAAATGATCAGGCCTGTCATCCAAGCAGCCTCCGCATGCACACGATACCCCTCCCACGTGTATCGCTGCAGTCAGATCACTACTTTTCTGAACATGTCATGACGATCGGCAGCCTTGCTCATCTCATCGCTACCATACGCTGTAATCAACCAGCGAAGAGAACTGATCCATCCATCTGATAGCTCCGTCACTCTCGGATGCCAGTGTCAGTGCTTGTGTGGCTGTCTGCCCGCATCTTCTCCGCATCACGATCGCACCTGCATGCTCGCTATGTAGCAGACCTACCAGCTGCCGCGTCTGCCGCGCGGAACCACCACGAGGTTTGAGAGGCAATTTGACAGAGCTGGCGTCCAGGTCTCGGCCTTTGGCTGTGGCCGAATCAATAATCCATCAATATTGTTGGTTCGCGCGATGGATTCAGCATCGCGAAATCGTGATCTCGCGAAGCAGTTGGCCGTCCTCACAACGCTCGGATGACGGACATCCAAATCCGCTCTCGAGTACCTCCGCGTTCAGCTCCCATCCAACAACGCCTCGTCCTCCTCTCGTTCTCGTCTCAGATCCTCTTCGTCTTCGCGTTCCCGCACGTTCGCGGCCTCCACCAACGTCGTTCCCTCGATCCCCGCGGCCTCCAAGTCCCCACCACCGTTCTTCGCCTGCGCAGCACCTGCATTCGCGGCCGCAGTCTTCTCTCTCGCAGTCTCCTGTTGCCTAGCGATCCTTTCTCTGACCAGCCTCGCAATCGCATTGTCCGTCCTCACGTTCAGCACATCCAATTTCCGGTCTAGATCCCTCTTCAAATCCCAATTGGGCTTTTTCGGCTGTAACTTGAACAGGTCCAGCGGCTTATCAGATTTCTCTTCTTCCTCTGCTTGCCGTCTCGTCTCGAGGGCGAGTTCTGCTGCTTTCTTCTCGAGCGTCTCTTTGCCTTCTGAAGGTGCGGCTTCGAAGCCGAGTTTGGCGCCGCGAGTTTCGGCGTCGTAGTTTCGACCGGATAAGTATTTGCTTGTGGGATCGGGGTCATTGGATGGTGCTGTGTCGTTGCGTGGGGACTTTGGTGTGGGTTCCAGGGAGTCACTCGGGGTGTCTGGCGAGTCGGGTTGTTTGCGTTTGAGGGACTTTAGTTGTGCGAGGCGGGCCTTGCGATCTTGTGCGGCGGAGCCGAGTGCTTGCATTGATGCCATAGTGTAGTGAGGGTCGTGAGTCTGGTGTCGTGAAGAGATGAGGGTCGTGTTGTGGAATTGTCAGTCTCAAGCAAAAGTTCCAAGCTAGAGCTCACTTCCGAAATCTTCAGGACCCCGTACGCAAGACTGACTGCATCTTGCCTTTTAATCTTCCACATTCGCTGCTCACAAACATCCGCACATGTTCGACCAATCCGCCCATTCCTGATGTCCGCCTATGCCGCAATGCCGATTCGTATTACGCTCGCTTCTGGTCGATAGTCGCAGCCTCGCGAAAGCACCTTTCACGAGCTCGATCACACCCTTTCGCCCATTGCAATGGCGGCCGAATCTCCGACATTATGGCAGCGATATTGCAGAGAACCGAGATGAAGGAAAAGATGCAGGATTTGTGACAATCGGGGGAGCTTCATCGGATGCACAGAGGGATTCTGCCACTAGGTCGCAGGATACTGCCATTGAAAAGAGGAAGAAGCGTGCTCTGCCGAAGCCAGCGCAACCTAGGACTGAGTTCGAACTTGCTGAGACCGGGAACTTTCTGGAAGGAGGCGCTCCTACCGGCGATGCGGTGAACGCGGTCAAATCACGTCCAACACGTTCGGACAAGGCAAAGAGAGGCGGTCGCATATCGAAGAAGCCAAAAGGGCGGAAGTCGTCGCAAACCTCTGTAGGGCGCAAACGCGCTGCTCGTTATGAAGCGCAGCTCAAGACGGTTGCGGAGGGTGACAGAGTTGAGACTCCCCTCCAGGACGAAAGCCCTGCCAGCAAGCTGGCGAATGCAGCGGAGCAGGTCTTGAAGCGCTCTCCGAAGTCAAGGCCACATCGTATCAAGGCGCAAGCGTGCAAAGAGCAAGATTCGTCGCGGACATCTGTCGATCACAACTCGTCAAAAACCACCACAGCAAAGCTGAGAGACAAATCTTCAGGGAGCGAGAACAAGTCAACTACTCAAGGCTCGGGCACCGAGAGGCTCGCTGGAGCAACTCGTCGAACGATTCCAATCCGCAAAGTGAGAGAAGCGCTCAGCTTCCGCATCCCCTCCGGTAAAGCTCTCCAGCGGGCCATGCGGTCTCAGCTTTGGAATGAGGGATATCGCAGGTTGGACAAGCGCTATGACCAAAAGTCCCCCAAGACCTACCTTCAGGATCCTGGCCCGCCACGACTGCTACCTGGAACTGAGGCCATTGCACTAGAGATTCGCAGCCGACTACAGAAGGCGCGAGAACTGCGTGAAGTGGACGAAGTTGTCTCGGATGGGAGCGATCTCATCAATCTCATACCTTTCCTACTTCGAAAGTCATTCTCCTTCCGCAACTTCCTCGAGCTTTGGAACAGCATTGCTTTGTGGTTTCTATACCATGATCCTGAGCATGCGATTGAATTTCTCGCAGTCAGCAGCGCGTCCAAGCCATTTCCGCTGCGTCAGAATGTGGGCTTGTCACTACAACACCTTGTGTTGCACTTCCGTCACTGTCAGGATGTCAGGACCAGAATTGACAACATGAAGAGAATTGCGCGACATCTGCCGCTTCTCCTGGATCACAACGAGGTCTTACGACTGCACTTCACCCAGGCCGGAACGATTCGACATCTCATACCGTATTGGACCTCGGACGAGATTGATGCATTATGGCATGCTATTGAAGACGGCCGTCTTGTGACATCGTGGCATACTCTGTTACACCTCGCGCGTCACTTCATCGACAATGAGCAATTCAGTACGGGTCTGGATGCCATCCTTGCCGCCAAAGATCTGGATGCAACAGTCGATTCATATGCATTCCGCAGCAGTTGTGCACACCTGCTGCGTGTAGCCGGTCGCCAACCCTCTGGTCTGCGTGTGACGCTCCGGCTGGTTGATAACTTCGTCGCGATGGGCCTGACGCTCAACCTCCAGATGTGCAACATTGTCATCTTGAACGCTATCGACGCCGGCGATCTGAATACTGCATTCGCGTTGTATCGCTCGCTTGTTCAGAACGGACTCGAGGCTGATGAGTACACCTATGGCATTCTGCTGAAAGGTTGTCGAGGAATTGGTGATGCTGATTTGCTCAACGAGACTATCAGGAGCGCCATCGCTCACGTTAATGTGCAGAAGGACGAGCGCTTGGCCGCTGAAATCCTGCATTGCCTAAATCTCTTCCACTCCAAGAAAGACCCAGACAATACATTCAACATTATCGCCGACGCATGTACCCAGCTCTTCGACACGCACCCTCTCCGCATGCTGGGTATCCTCAAACATTCCCCTCGAGCCGGGATCGAACGCCGCATGCCTCCCACTCAGCAGGTCTTGGGTATCATGCTATCGTCCTACCTGAACCACGTTCACCTCCAGACGAAAACCTTCCACGCCGCCCGCGAAGTCTACGATCGCTACCGCGAACTCGTCCTCGCCGGCACAGAGCCCTTCGCCTCTAGCATATCAACCGACTACCTCCCCAACCTATTCCTCCAAAGCTTCATCCGCACTGAACAAGGCCTCCTCTCCGCCTCGCAAGTCATCAAAGACATGCAGCGTCCAATCGAGGACACCCAACGCGTCCAGCAATGCCCGCCCTCCGTCCAGAGCTGGACCATCTTCGCCCATGGCTTCACCCGCCACGGCAAAATGGAACTCGCGGAGCAAGTCCTCACATACATGCGTAACAAAGGCCTCCAACCGGACTACGTGACCTGGAATGTTTTCGTCAAAGGCTACGCCGCGCGACAGGACGAACAGGGTTTGTTGACATCGCTGAACAGACTGGAGGACGCCGGACATGAGTGGACGCAGGCTACTGTGGCTGGTATGAGGTGGTATCGCAAGCAAGATCGTTTGGGTGAGGTGCTGAAACGAAAGGAGCAGAAGGTGCTGGAGTACGATTTCGTGGCGGTTCTGAAGTCGCAGTTACGGCAGAGGTTTCAAGAGGACGAGAACGGAACCATGGAGTACAAGCCGTTTGGAGCATGAGGGTGGTCGATGACAGTGTAGACTTAGATGAAGACAGTATGTGCCAACAGTGCAACCGCACCCAGTTCACTCCACCGCTATCTCGATATCCTGTTTTGTAACCCTTACCCTCTTCCACCTCCCGGCGGCGCCCCGAACACAATCGGCATCCCCTCCTTCCATGTCGTCGGCCTGCTCGGCGGAACCGCATTCTGCGGCATCGGACTCTTCACGCTCGCCACAGCCGGAGGTCCAGCCTGAACTCGCTGAGGCATCGGCGCCGCGATAGCTTCCCCGCCGACCCTTCCCTGTAACGTCGGCGGCATACTCTGCTGAGCCTGCTGCTGCCTCTCCCGCTCCCCCAACAGCGCATCCTGATGCCCCCTCTGCAATTGCAAATTCGCCATCCTCGTGTCCAGATCGCTTTCAAGATCTTGAGCTTCTGTGCGTCGCGCGTACACGAAATTCCGGCATTCGTCTCGGAAGCGGGTGGTGATGTTGGAGAGCTCGTTGTAGAACGTACGGCCTTTTTCGAGGTTGCCTATTAGGTCTTTGTACGTCGTATATGCGCCCTCGAGATTCTGGAGGGCAGTCTCGCGTTCTTTGGAGGATGTGTCGCCTCGCTTGGCGTTTTGGAAGGAGAGGTTTGTTTCGCTGACGCGGGACAAGAGGCGGGATTGTTCGGCTTCTTCTTTCTTGAGGTCGTTTTGGTCGGGGTCGTATTTTGTGAGTCGCTCGTCGAAGAGGTTCTCGAATTGCGAGGCTTGTACGGGCATCATGGGGAATTCGCGTTCTAAGCGAGCTGCTTCGCGAAGGAGGTCGGGGTTTACGTCGTCTTCTTTTGCTTTGGCGCGGAGGGCTTCGACCTTCTTTCTTCGACGAGATTCTAGGCGAGAGACTTCATTGAGGGAGGCACGCAGGGCGTTGGCTTCGCGCTCGACTTTGGCAGTCATGGTCGCGCGGCGGGATGAGGGCACGTAGTCTTCCAGATCACGATCGGAGCCCGCAAGGAGGCGGATCAGGCTTTCATTCTCCCGCAGGCGGGACTGGACCAGTTTATCTGACGAGTCGGCCTGGCGAAGGTAGCCGTCGATATCAGTGACTTGTTGATAGAGTTTGGGAACGACTTCTGTGCCGGATGGCCGATTCCAGCGATCTGTGCCAAATTTTCGTCGAGCAGCTTCGTCTTCGCCAGCCTCAGTGCGGAGAAGGTCAATGCCTTCTTGGTAAAGGACGCGATTGTTGGCCTTGAGCTTTTCCGTATCGGCAATGGTGGTGTGAAGGCGGTGGACGCCATTCGATTGGCGGACCTCGTCTGCATGGCTGGCGAGTCCTGGTGGGAGGCCCAAAGGCTTCTCCAGCGCTTGTAGTGAGCCTGGAAGGTTCAAGCTAGACAGCAGCTCGTGTATCCGCTGTGTCATCGCCTCCAGCTCTGAGATGATTGTGTTGTTCACCAGTCGATCTCTCCTATCCGCGTAGATCGATGCCGCGACATGCACACTGTACGGCACGAGCTTCGCAAACAGCGGCTTTCCCAACTCGCCTCGATCGCCCAGCATTTCCTGCGAGTTGACTACCTCATTTGGCACTCTCGCTTGTACCATACTGGCTCGATCCAACGTCTTCAGCTCGCTCTTCGGCGGTTCCGGCTGCAGATATATCGTATCATTGTCCTTCTCCGCACGCTTGAGATCCTCTGATACCCTGTTCTTCAACCCATTGAGATCGGCCAAGACAGCCTTATTAACGTGCCTTGACTCTCCCAATGCCAGGTTGACACAGTTCAGGCTATCTCTCAACCTCGCGACCTCTTCACCATACTTTCTCTTCTCCAAGACGTCACAAGCCGCTCGATATTGCGCCGCCGCGGCGAAATGATGATGCTTCGCATTCATATGGTGTATCCATTCGCTTCGCACACTCTCCGACTTGACCGACCACTCGTTCGCCTCATTATAAAGATCACTGACCTTGGCCGCCAGTTTCGCAATGATGCTATCCTTGATCCCATCTTTGACTGCTTTCTGCCAGAAACATTCTTGCGCCTGAGCGAGCATCAACGCTTTCAGAGCCTCCAGTGTAGGTGTGTCCATATCTTCCGGTGGTGTAGATTTCAAATCAGGAATGACGGTCTCGTTCAAGTGGTGGAAGATACCCGCTGCGAAACAGAAGTTGTTGGCGGCGCTTTTCAGTCCGTCGGTCGTGGCGCGATTGGAGGAGAGCGCGAGTTGCGAGTACATCGCTCCGAGGTTGAAAAGGACATTGGCGAGTTCGAATCGAAGGTTGTTCTCGGTGTGGGCGCGGGTGGTGTGGTAGCCCAGAGATGGGTACCATGTAAAGTCGGCTCCTATCTGTTGTGATCATGTCAGTATGGTGTCTTGCACCGTCTGGTATACTGCCTGCCCTTACATCCACCGGAAACTTCCCACCGATCCAGACCAATTGTGCTGTATACGCCTGCAGCTTTCTGACTCCACTGGAGTGCGGTTCCATCGAAGTGACAGCATCTTTGCGCAGTTGATCTATAATCTCCAAATCTCTGGCGAAAGTGTCCGGATGCTGATCGTACTTGGTCGAAATATAGTTTCGTATCGCCTCCGATAGCTGCAAACTGTGCGTCCTGCGAAAGGGAATCTGAAGGATGTTCCCAGCCTGCATTGTGGTGTTCGTTGACCAGGTTCAGGGTTGGTATTCTAGCAGAGGGTGTGCAGTATGATGTTTCTCACGGACTTCCACAAGGCACCATGATCGTTATCGTCGCCGTAGGCTCGTAGTCGACATTTCAGCTGGTACGTGAGACGAGCAAGGGGATGTGTTCGCAAAGTCTTGTTTAGTCCAGGTAAATCTGTAGCTTCGGACAAGTGAAGTCATTCTCCAGCCAACTGCCCTCACAGTGGGGCAACAGCAAGTGACCGGTCAGCACGACTTCCAGGGTCCTGCTAACCTCACAACGCTAAAACCTAAGCTCACATAACGCTAAACGCGGGAGTCTCCGAAATTGTGAGGTTAGAGTTTTTACTATAAGATTAGAATTTTTACTATAAGCATAGCTTCTTCCTTTTAATACCGTAAGTAAGAATAGTAGTATAAGGGCTATAAAACCGCTATATCGCCGTATAAAACCTATAGAATCTAGCTATATACGCAGCAATCGAAGCATAGCAGACCCTCGTACTTCGCGACTACGATAGGTAGATTAAGGGACTAGAGCGGGTATAAGCTACTCGATAGGGCTAAGAGTAACCTTATTAATAGTATTACCTATATAAACAATACTAATATTATAGTAGGGTCGCATTTAGTACAACCTTTCCGACCGGATAAAGGCTTTTAAAATCGAGTATTATATACTTATACCCGAGTATCCTCGGACTATACTTTATAGTATCGCCTATATTATCGATACTCGTACTATCCCCGATATCCTCCCTACTATCGGCAACAAAATTCCAATTTCCGGCTATAATTACGGGGTAGGTAAGTAAAGTTAGGCGTAATATTATAGAATACCTAACGAATTATATTATTCGTAACTATACTTATAATGTCGCCTAGATCTAGTACTCGAACCGAAGAATTAAAGGTCTATATATATTAAGGAAGGCTAAGGTATAGCCTAACTCTAGACCTTAGGTAAGGTCGTTAATAATACGTAGATAATACGACGCCGAGTATAGTAGCGAATGCCGCTTACGTAACGTATAGTCGTATATTATAAGGTACGTATATGTAACTTAACAATAGCAAGAATTAGTTTTATTACTAGTAGGATTACTAGCTAGCGTTCTATACACTACGATATCTTTATACTTCTTACAATTCTAATTCTTCTCTAAGA
>JALRMM010000215.1:0-63593 GCA_026122155.1 Zymoseptoria crescenta | reverse complement strand
ACCGTATAGTATTCTAGGTTAACTAGCTTAAAACCAATCCTAAATTTTTTTAGGTTTATCCTAAACCGTAAAAACCTAAAAATTAGGATTCTCGGAATTCACCTAACCTAGCCGAAAACCTAGCGGTTAAAACCTAGCCGTTATAAGGTCTAATACTCGTAAAAGGGCTCTATAGTATTAAAGAAGCCGAACAGATCCTTACGTACGGAGCGGAGCTACGCCTTTAAGTAGCTATATATACTCTCGTACGGTAAAGTTGTTATAATACTATAGGTATAGTATGCCTTCGTCCACGCCTTTACGTAGTGCTTCTTATATAGCTACTACTACTATACGAGATACACATTGTAAAGGTAGAGCTATGCTGTCTTCTCGGTTAGAGTAAGTAGCGTACGTTTATTAGTAAAGGGGTCGATAATATCCTTCTCGGCTCTAGCGATATATTTAGTATACGCCTTATTAAACGCCTTAGGGGTATTAGCTCGAAGACACGCTCTATAGCTATCTAGCTACTTCTCGGTTACCTTCTTACGTATAGTCGTCGCCTTATCGTTACTTCTAGGGGGTAGTAGTATAGTAACTTTACTAAACTTAGTGTCCGCGTAGCTCTATAAAGCAGCGTTTATATGCTATATATAAAGGTAGTGCGGTATACGAGGGAAGATAGCCTCGAATGCATTTATTAGAGCCTTATTACGGTCGTGGACGACTATTAAAGGCTCGTTAATACCGTTCTCGTCTATATAACGCTTAATCTATTAAAAGGCCTATATATAGCCTTTCTCTATCTCGTTCGGCATAAACACGTAAAGTACTAGAAGGTAGATACCGGTACGAGTACGGACGACAATAGCGAGTAGTAGTATGCTGTATTTAATAACCTTATAGGTGTAGTTAATTATCTAGATGTCGTTGTTCTTCTTCTATATAGCTACTATCTCTAGATAAGCGAATACTAGTGCATCTAGCGTCTTCGTAACCTTATTTTTAAGCGGTTTATGCTAAAATCCTTCGTCCTTAAGGGTCTACATTACCCTCTACGTTATAGTTATGTTTATAAGCTTCTTACTTCGCACCTTTCGCTAGATGTTATAGATATCCGTAAGGATAATATTATTATAGTTACTACCCTTAGGAAGAAACCTCCGCTTACACTAATATCGCACTTCCTTAGCCGATAAACTAGCCTTCCGTAAGTCCGTAAGAAAGGCTATAAGCTCCGGTCTACGAGCACGTCGACGGTGTTAACATAAGCTAATAGCATTAATAGTAGGATAGTTATAGACTAGCTTGCGTCTAAGATTAATCCGCTACTCGGTCGGTAACTCCTTATTTACTATATATACCGTTATAGCTATAGAACAGCCTATCTTCTTCGACGCCTTCGTACGTATAACCTTAATACTAGCCTTCTACTACTTAGCCTTCCTTTACACTATATAGCGATTACCGGCGCTATTAGAGTAGATCTACCGCTACGAGACGATAATACCTCTATACTTAACCGGTCTATTTGGATACGAGACCTCGTAGCTATACTCCTTAGCGTAGGTAATAAGATATTTACTAGCCTTATGTTCCGTATCGAAGAGCCTACTAACATCCGGTGTAGGTATAGCATTAAAATTAGCTATATTAGGCTAGTGTGCGCTATCTAAAACCCTCCTTACTACATTAACTTCTCGTCTACCGGCGGCGTAATCTATCGCTTCGATAATATTATCGACCGCTCTACTATTAACTACTCTACTATCGACCGCTCTACTATTAACCGCTCTACTATCGACCGCTCTACTATCGACCGCTCTATTACCTCTATTGTCGTTTTTACGCTAACTACGACCTTTATAGATACCGGCTACGCGCGTACGCTCCTTATGCTCCTTTAAAACCTCCTCTTTCTCCTACGGCTCTAGTATATCGAACTCCCCCTACGGTATATTACTATTATCCTTATCCTTATCCTTATCCTTATTATTAAGAAGAGCCTACTCGTAGGTGGACGGCGGCACGGTAGTAGTAGTAGTAGCGGTACTAGTAAGAGCGGACGGTATAGTAATAATAGGAGGCATTAAGGACGGCGATAGTAGCGACGACGAGGGCAATAAACGACTAGATACAACACTAACAACACTATTAAATAGACAGCTGGATACAACATGGCTGGATACCACACCCTCTACACGTGACCGACAAAAGCGTCAAATACGAAAATCGAAAGCGTCAAATATCGCCGGGGGCACGATTCGTAGGTTTCTCTTACGAGTCAAGAGGCTTGCAGGAACTTGCGAACGAACGAGGGTTCGTGGTAGACAGGTGGAGTGTGGAGGTCCCGAGTTCGTTTGATTCATGGCCCTGAAGGCTATTTCTGCGGATTTGGAGACGTGGTCGACAAGTTTCAAAATAGTTGGCAATGATAGCAACGTGGTGGATGTTGATGTTTCGGGTTCTCAAGGCTGGTCTGTAAATGATTTGACCGTGGTTCAAGAGTGCAGGACATGAGCAATGCTCAACGGATGGAAGGACAACCATTGCGTGTGTTATACCAAGGATCCATCATATTGAAAAACACCAAGACGTGCATGATTGAGGCGGCGTAGCCGCTGTTGGCCATGCTTGTGTGCGCCAGAGAACCAATTGCGGAGATGTCCGTCCAGATCCGATACAACTCCCACGTCTATACTATGCGCTGTTTTCGTTTCGAGCTGTCCAAGGTATGCCTGGTCAGCCTCTCGGTCGACTGCGCCACCTTCGATGAAGCGCCGGCAGGATGCCAGCGGATGTACGATCTTGCGGCCAGAGGGCTCTGAGTAGCAGACACGCCCCGACGTGTGTGTAGGCAGCGCTGTAACTTTTGGTGTCGCTGCCCAAACGTTCTAGATCGCGATATAGGAACATGCTGGTCCAGAGCTCGATCGCTGGCACGAATGATCGGATCCAGGTTGGCCTGCTTGCACAAACATGAGTGTGACATGTCCTTGCGATGATCAGAACTCATCGTCGTCATCGGCGAATTCGTCCACGACTGGAAAGTCTCCCACCTCGACTCGCTCTGCACGGACAAACACCCCAAATTTGGACTTGCATGAAAAGTAGCGTTTGCCATTCGCACTGCCGTCGTTCTTCCCAGTTGGTTCGTCGAGCGCGACACCTATCCATGCACCCACACCGGGAATCTCGGGCACATCGCCGATGTACTGCACAGTGCCATGACGATGGTCGTTCTCCGGCAGCAGACGACAGCGCGCACCTTGCTTGATGCCGCGCTCTTCCACTTCGCGATAGGTG
Source organism: Zymoseptoria crescenta (assembly GCA_026122155.1). NCBI lineage: Eukaryota > Fungi > Ascomycota > Dothideomycetes > Mycosphaerellales > Mycosphaerellaceae > Zymoseptoria > Zymoseptoria crescenta. Next base: position 60,305 of record JALRMM010000215.1, on the reverse strand, counting down.
ACGTTGACCTTTTGCTCGATGATGTCCGGAGCGTTGGGATCGAAACGGCCAAGTTTCTGGGACTTCTTCCAGGCCAATACGCTGTCTGTGCGATTTTCGTACTCGTCTGCAGGCATCTCATACTTCTGAACTGCAGACACGTCCGTGTAGTTGGTCCGCGCACCAGGCGGTCGGGTGTCAACGACCTGGAATCACAGCTGTCAGTACGATCTGAAACACAGTTCATCGTGTGTTTGGTGGCGAGCAGATGGCTGAAGTGCGTGACCTGGTCCATCGCAGACCACTACTCAGGCATGCGCTGAATTTGGGGTTGGATATTAGACATTTCTTGGCCGATGCCGATGTCAGGGAACGAGGGATGATATTTGCAGGATCGATATGAGAAGTCGCCCTGAATAAACGGAAAGATCCACCACTTACCTGCAGCTCTGCATACGCTTGCAGCGGCCATGCTCCTATCTGCGTAGCGTCCTCGTCAGCAGCCGCAATCGGTTGCGGCGCTTGTGAGGCGATTTTCAAGCTGAGCTTCTGGCATGAAGCGGGAATGCCAGTGATGGGTTCCAGACGGGCTTTCAAGGTGGCTATGCTCCACGAGGGCGACACCCGCCGCTCGGACGAGGAGGTGTCGGATCTCACGAGCAGGGGCACATCTGTCATATTGGCTCGGGTATAGAGTTCGTTGGTCGACCTGTGGGTGGGAGCGAGAGGGTGGTGCGGCGAATTGGTCCTGGTATCTCAATCTCTGTTGCTTTGCCGGTGGATTGTCAATCGGCGGTGGTCGGGTACCGGAGACATAAGCAGCCGTTTGCGCGTGCAGTGGAGAGTACCAATTCTCGGAATCGCCATTGCTTACTCATGTGCTCAAAAATGCATGCGCTTGATCAGGATAGCGCGAAGTGCGTGAGGAAACAAAATCACCATCGATCGATTCTGTGCCCTTTCTCTGTGGTCTTTAGGGAACTGTCCCTTGTTGCTTCGATCAATTCACAAGTGTGCGCAGAACATTCGGTGCATCTCGATCCCGCCTCGCTCGACAAGACATGCCTGCTAGTATGGTCAGATCGTTCTGCTCGGGGGAAACAGCTAGAATACAGAGGCTGGGGATGAACGCTGTCGACGTCCCCTGGTCCTCGGGGCCGAATACGGTCATTCGACCCAGTGTCTCGCCGGCGCTCTTCACAGTTCGCTCGTCCTCACCAACACGACCTTACCAAGCTGGGGTTTTGAGCGCCGCGCGACGCGTCATGGCCCCGACGTCGAGCTCACCGCCAGGACCACGGTGCTGCGGCAGGATGTGTGGAGCTGGTTTAGACTGGCGGGGAGCTGAGAGCTATACAGTAACTCTCGTACCTTCCCCAGCGCCGTATGCACACTACTACTGTGAGATGAAGGTTTAAGGGTGTGGAACCCGGAAGCGAACATGTTCGGCGGGCCATTAGCTCGAGCCCGACCATGAGCACAATGGCGTGCTACGCTTGGCTTCAAGGGTAAACGCTAGTCTCCGCAACGCGCATATCGGGCGGATATCGCTAGGAAGCATGCGAGGCGGATGGTGTCACTGGTGGGTGACTTGTGCCTGTGATGTCCGACGAATCTCCTTTTGCTGCATGCCAAGAATAGGAGACAGGCGTTTCGGAAGAAATGGTCAGATCTGGAGCAGGTTGACGAGGCGTAGCATGGCATGGTTGACTGTTCTCGATGCTACGCCTCATCTTGGCCAGTCGTGTAGTCGCCAGGCTACCCACAGGAGAATCAAACACCGCAATCCAAAATCCAATGTCCGCTCCCTGCAGCTGCTCCGATCGCCTCCCGTCCCGACCCGAGCACAATCAGAATCACAAAGAGGGCGGTATACCGCACCGCCTAACCCCAACCATCGACTCCAACCAGTTTCGTGCCGTTGGCAGTGTCTCTCGGTAACCTGCATCCGGATGACTTGCATTCACGTAGCCGCATGAATGCATTGTCCAAGATGGTAGAGCATCGTGGTCACCGCCGTCGGGTTTTCGGGTCTTCAGAGGTCAAGGAAGATGGTGTACCTGAGGTAGATTTCGGCTTGACGGCCCCTGCCCTTCAAGGTTGCTGTCACGCCGATGTGATCACGAGGCTGCCAATCGACCGTCGTCACACGAGACGACTCCACTATCGAGCGAACCCAGCCGGCACTTTCACCGCCTCGACTCTCGAGTCTTCTCCATTCCTTGTTAGCGTCCGCTGGAATGCCACGCCACGAGCAGAGCACGTAATATTGGATCTGAGACACTCGGCAACCCAACCACGGTCTGCGCAGCCCGGTCAATTTTCTGACTGGTCATGTCTGAGACGCTTTGCTTTTGCGCACCGACCGTCCCATCGGAGGTTTGATATAGAACTAACGGCTGGGTGGGCTGGGATGGGAGGAATCAAAAGGGTTTTGCACCATACAATGTCCGAGGGTTCGATAAAATGCAGATCATCGTTCGCAAGATCTGCAACGTTTGTTCCCGAGATAGCCCTAAACCCGTAGAAGACCCGACCCCTCGATTGAGCATCGACATCCATGGTTGGAAGTCGGCGGCGTGTATCAGAATGTCATTGTTGTCCTCTCGACTTCACCGCTCTCACGGGAAGCTGCCTCAGGATTCCATCGAGTGCTCATTCCGTGGATGTCTTCGGTGGTCGACGGGCGGGCAGCGACATCAAAGGCGAGAAAGGTCAATAATGGCGTTTGTCTGGTAGTCCAGCCACCCCTAGCAGCAGACCGACGTCACCCCCAAGATGTGCATTGTGCAGTGCCACCCATCAAACGGCTGCATGGATCGACGGCCAAGGCCATCCCTCGCGAAAGAACAGAAGGGAAGGTTGTGCAGGCTGCAGCACACGATTTGCGAGCATGAACATCCCTCATCCTGGCCTAGCATCCTCACGGGCGAGAACCTTACTTGACGCCCTTCTTTCACGGCAACTGACCAGGCCATGACATGGCGCCCAACCCGACCGAATCCGCGGTATGGCGCACGCTTGCTCCGCACGTTTGGGGCCTTCGAGCGATCCGTTGAGTGGACCGGCTGGCGTGCCGCATGCCGCTTGCCAGACTGCATCCTTTGCCATCTCTAGAACCCAAGTCGACGGAGGCTTGCACCGGACGGGACTGGTATTGCGGCGGTCACTGCTTTGGATCGGGTCCTGCAAGAAGGACTTTCCTTACTTGGCAGCTCACTCTTGACACGATAGGTCCACGACGTTTCATCCCTTGCACATTCTGTCACTGGTCCGCTGTCCAGAGGCTCGGAGCGGGCTTGCCTCTCGTGTTATTATTGCTTTGTATCGGTCCTGGGACCGTCCGCGGTGGCACTGCTGTCCCTTCATAACCCTTCGATCTGACTTCCTCACACAATCAGACATTTTTCGTTTCGACCCTCGGTCTTATGTCAAGTGTCAACACCGCCCGAACACGGGTTTGAAACGGCCTTGGAACGACTGCATATTACACGGTCCTCGTCCACGGACTGACCCCGTTTCAGCGACCAACGAAGTTTGCCCATGCAGGGCTATCCTCGTGCTTTGCAGACTCAAGCATACTTCCAAGCCTTTGTACTTAATGGGTACTGTCGATCGTCGGTGATCTGGAAAAGCTCATACCCTTTGCAACTGGAGACCGCCAACGAATTGAATTTCGTGGACATCTTCTTTCCCATAATCGTGGAGTCAAACCTCGATCGGTCCTCACCATCTTATCACGACACATGGTACATCACGAACTAACGACACCACGTATTCCGATTCAAGCCGACTGTATCCGAGCCTGGCACAGTCGCCTTCATTGTCCTTCAATCATTGGCTTGCATATCTCTACGAGTCTACCATTTCATCGAGTCTCGAGAAGCCTTGATCGATAGCAACTAGCAAGACGAAGCGTTATTGCAAGACGAAGCGTTATTGCAAGCTCAGCATCAATTCGGCATTTTCCTGCAGGAGCACCCTCGGAATTCGACCTCTTCACGGACACAACCTCCGACAATTGTGATCCAACGATCACTCGTTCACTTCGCTGCACTTCGCTGCTCTACATGAGCTGGCCGTAAAGCCAGCAACGGCCGCCAACGTGGATATCTCGTCGTTACTGGAGCGGCCGAGATCAGGGTCGTCTCCGGGCAATGCTAGCACGAGCTCTCGAACAACTACCAGCAGTCGAGGCAAAGACGACAGTCTAGTGTCCGCTCCGACCTCGAGCATCAAGATGGCTTCAACACAGCCGCCATTCTTGGCACACCCTCCCGAGCTCTTACAACACGGACCACGACCATTTCCTCCCATGCAGACGATGCAATACACACATCAGCCATATCAAAATGGCGGACCTCACTACCAACCCGTAAATGGCTACTCGCCGTACGGACAATCACCGACGGATCCTCGACTCGCACCACCCATTGCGCTCTCGTATCATCCTGGCAGCAGTAACAAGCGACTCGCACCTCCACATGCACATCCTTCCGAGGCGCCGGCGAAGAAGAAGCAGTCAAAATGGACAGGCGACGAGGATCGAGCAATTATCGAACTCCGAGGCAATGGGATGAAGTGGGAGGACATCTCGAAGCATCTTCCTGGGCGAAGTGCAATCAGTTGTCGTCTGCGGTTTCAAAACTACCTCGAGCGACGTTCGGAGTGGGATGAAGAGAAGAAGAACAAGCTCGCACGTCTTTACGAGAGGTATGTTGTCAAGGACCGCTAACCTTTATAATCTAGACTAACGCGTCTCACAGGTTCAAAAAGGACATGTGGGAGAAGATCTCAAAGGAGATGCAACTGCCATGGCGAGCCGCCGAAGCGATGCACTGGCAAATCGGTGAGATCGAAATGGCACAACGTGCGAACGTTCCCGTTTTCCACCTCGCTGGCCAGCAGGCCGGCCAGTCGGGAGGTGGTGCGCCGGAAAACAGGTCGAGCAACTCACCGCCTCCAGTGCATCCAGCACTCTCGAGCATCGCCTACTCCCACACCCACAACCACAGTCTCCCGCAAATACCAAACGCCTTGCCTCAAGCAATGTCACCGGAGCAGACGAGAATCCGCCGAGCGAACAGCAGCGACTCATCGCCGAGCGGGCCGGTACTGCGACGCCGTGCTGACTCTGCTCGATCGGTTCCCACATCATCGAATGCACACAGAATACCGTTACCACCTCTCGCCAATCCACATGGTCGTTCACATGGATCTCCCATGCGATACGCGTTGCCTCCTGTGGTGACATCGGACGGCGGACGAAGATGACGAAGATGACGAAGATGAAGCGATGAGCATAGCGACCAATTGATCTTGGAAATGGAGCATGTAACGATGACCCGAAGCATAGCACGGGAGATTGTCATGGAGTAAGCGTCATTAAAAAAAAATGCATCACGACTCTGAATGCATGAAAGCACGAAAGAAAGGGGAGAAGACCAAGAGGAGGCATGGCTGACGATGATTATGATGAATGTAATATATGTCAGGTCACGACATTACCAACTGTAGAAGAAGAGGCATCTAGACAGCTAGACAGGGCGTATATTCGAGGGGAATCGTATTGATCTTGAGGCACCATCGGCAACATTACCTCACGTTTCCGCTGGTCGAGCAGAAGGACGTCGACATTGAGTGTGCTCCGTGCGTCGTGCTTCCCGAGACATGTTTATCTCAATGCGATGTTGACCATGACGATAAAGGCATTGTTCCATCCCCAAGGAGTGTCCAGTGCGAAACCGCCTGTCGGGACTCGGGAGAGTGTTTGACTGGAGTGGTCCGTTCGTGGTCCGTGCATTTTGATACACCGCGTCTCGCATGTCCAATGTCTTCAACATGACTACCTACTGAAACATCACCTCCTTTGAGGCCTTCACACTCTGGACCATGATACTGGTTATTACTCACAATGCGTGAACGCGTACTCTTCCACTTGTCAACAACACCAGCGTGAGGGCAACACCCTGAAACATCGCTGCGAACATGGCCGAATCTCTGGGAGACAGCTTGCTAGCGTGGGTCCGCTCCTTCGAAGACGTCGGCAAGGTCGAACATCTCGGCCTGCTGAACGACGGCAACACTCTCTGGGCGATCCTTCAAGATGTCGATCCGGAATACTTCTCCGGCAGCCTTCCAGAACCGAACATCGACGCTTCAAGCGACTGGACGCGGAAATGGCAGAACCTCAAACATCTCGAAAAGCAGCTCTCCATGTACTATCGGGACGTCTGCAACGGCCAGAGCGATCCCTTCGCTGCTTCGGCACCCGACCTCCAGGCCGTCGCTGCTGGTTCCTCGATTCCGGATCTGGAGAAGCTGATCATGGAGATTATTCGTTCTGCGATGGCCTCGCCGGAGTGCAACCAGCGGATGGGAAAGAGGTTGATGAAGTTGGGGAATGAGCATGCCATGGCGATTGCGTATGAGATCAAGAAGATGCAGGATGAGGAGATACCGGATTCGGAGACTGTGAGTCGGGACGAGTCGGCATACCAGAGTGAACAGGATACGCCGGCCGGACCGGGTGCGAATGGCAAGAGCAAGGAGGATGGAGGACTGTTTGGTGATCCGTTGTTGGAGAGAGAAGAGGAGCTGTTGCAGGCACAGGCGACTATTGAGAAACTGCAGGCGAATCAGGCAGCTGCTCAGCGTCAACTTCAAGAGCTGCGTCAGGACAAGCAACAGCTGCAGGAGGCGTTCGATGCATACAGATCTGACCTCACAACGAAAGGCCGCAAAAATGCGGGAGACGATGAGTTCAAGAAGCTGCAGCGGCAAACGGACAGCGACCGAGCGTACATCGATGATCTAGAGGCACAATTGCAGTCGTCGAGGAATGCCGTGGAGAATTATGAACGCCAACTACAACGAGTGAAGGAGGAGAATGAGTCAGGACAGAGTCTGCGGGATGATCTTCAGATGCTCCGTGCTGAGAACGAGGAACTCAATCAGAAAGTGAAAGCGAACGAGAATCTTAAGAAGAAGATCCAGGCGTTGCAGGAGCAGGACAAGGCTAATTCCACGCTGCGAGACGAATTGAAGCAAGCTCAAGAACGCCTCGAAGATTTCGACCGTCTGAAACAGGTGCAATCCGGTCTGGAGAAGGAGATCATTGAGAAGAAGGGACTCATTCGAAACCAGGAATATCAGATCAACGAGCTGACGACGACTCGCAAACACGCCGAGTATGATGCTCGAGTCCTGGCGCAGAAACTTGAAGCCGCCCGAGAGCGACAAGAGCGAGACCACGAGGCGATCGAGGAGTTGCGCGCCAAGTTGCAAGACCGTGGCCCGGACGACGAAATCGACATCGAGCCGCCAGCGCCTAGCAAGAGCCCTGTCGAGCGTGAGACTGCTCCTCCGCGAACGAGCGATGAAAGCAAGCAGTACAAAGATCAAGTGGCTCTGCTCGAGCAACAGCTCTCCGCAGCCGACGCCCGTCTGAAGCAAGCTTCTCAACGCAACGCGGCTCTGGAAGAACAAACGCAAACCGCATCCAGCTCCTCTGCGGCCAACGAGAAGGCCCAACAACAGCTCCAAGAGCAACAAGAGACCATCGCAGAGCTGCGTAAAGCATTGGAGATCGCGGCTTCTCAACCGCGCGAAGCTGTGCCGCAGGATGTCTCCGCTTTGCAGCGCGAGAATCGGCTCATGGCCACGGCATGGTATGATCTGTCGAAACGACTGCAGAGCAATGGTGTGAGTCTGGGAAGGAGAAAGCCCGAGCCGAAGAGTTGGATCGGAAAACAGAGAGCGCTGGTGGGTCCCGGAAGTCTTCCGGTGAGTTATGATTCCTGCTTCGCTGTGGCATTGATGTGGTTGCTGACTCTATTGTAGCAGAGATGATGTCGCGGTATCGTTTGATGTGTTTCGTCGTCTTGATGTTCAACGCGATATACCCTGGCCAGAGGCCGATTTGTCATGTCCATAGTCGACTGTTCTTCTTGTTAACCTAGATCTTAAGACTGAGATCTTTCATTTCCTCATGATGGCCACGCACGCTGAATGCAAGTCGTTCAAACCGATGTCCCTTCGACGCACATTTCCCATGATACACGTGCATCCTACAGCACCGCATCCAAAATCTTCTCGACGGTCCTCTTCTTCAACCGCTCCACCTCTCCCTTGGCCACATGCGCCGCGAACTCCAACGCCTTACACCTCGCCTTCCAGTCCACACTTTCATCGCCAGCATTCGAATTCCTCGCCGCCGACCTCGCAATCTCCGACATGCTCTCCTCCACCCATCCCTCCCTGTTCACCTTAAACACAGCCTCCAAGCCCTTCCTCAGCACCAAATCATGCGTCGTCTCCACCGCGGGTGCCTCGCCACCCGTCGTCGAAGACGAAGACTGTGGTGCCAGCGCCAACCCTTTCATCTCAAAAGTTCCCATACACCCCCCGAGACTCACCTGCCAGTACACATCAAACACCTCCCGCACGCCCTCCACCATCTGCTCGTCGTACACAATCTCCTCGTAGCCATCGCTCCCCACGCAAAACCTCGTGACGTGGATCCTCTTCCCGTGACCTGCTGCAGGGCCGAGGGGGACGTTGTGTTGATCTCCCACGCCGAGCCAGGAGGCGGCCGTGATGCGCGCGATGTCGCCGGCTGTGGTGGGGGAGTCGATGTTGGGGACGGAGAGGCGGGTGAGGATGGCGATCGCGAGGCGTTTGGCTTCGTCGCCGTTGAGGCGGGAGCGGCGGTGGTGGATGTCGGACCGGAGGAGGTCGTTTGTCAGGACGCGTTTGAGGGTTTCGAAGGTGAAGGTGGGAGATGGACTTTTAGGACGGTTGTTATTGGCCCCGGATTGCACGTTGGGTGATTGGCGTGGCTGGGACGTTGCTGCGAGGTTCTGTTCGGATGCGTTCATGTTCTGATTGGTTTTGTCCTCGTTTTCTTCGCCGTTGACGAGTACCATTGGTGGTGTTGCGAGGCGTACGGGTCCGCCGGTCCGGGCAGGTACTTGAAGTGACAGTCTTCCAGGTCGCCCTTCACTGGGGCTCTGGAACGTTTGTGATAGTTGCGGAGAAGGCTGTTCGATGATAGGCTGGTTCTCGGCAGATGCAGAGGCTTGGGCTTTGTCTTTGACATGATCGGGATCGGCAGGAAACGTCCCGAAAGGCCCGTCCTGAGTGTTTCGATTCGCCGGCGGCCTGCCTCTCGGTTTGGCGCCTGGTGGATGAGCGGACGGCCAGGCACTCGACACAGCCGGACCATGTCGCCGTCTTTTTCGAGATGATGACGGAGTCACCGCCGACTTTGGCTCGCCGTCAAGTGCCGCATCGATGTGAGCTGACATGGACGTCGGGATGGAAGTCATCGGATGCGGAGAATTCGGACCCAGTTGCCACCTCAAGTTCGAAGGTGTCATTCCTGCTGGTCCAGCCGACGGTCTACCTGACCATGGAGCAAAGCTTTGGGGTGTCACTGCTGATGCGACAGCCCATGGATCGTTGTACGCATCAGGATGAGCACTGAATGGCGCTCCCGTCAAAGGAGTACTCATATGCTGTTGGGAGAATTGTGTAGTATTTCCGGTCTGTCTTGACTGAGCGTCGCTTTGGTCAGACGCAACATCATCCTGCTCCGTCTCGGAGTTCCGCCGTCGCCCTCGTTTAGGACGAAAGGCAGGATCCAGAGCCCTGATAGCGAGATCCTCCTCTGCCATGACACCATCTCTGCCGGTGGATGGGTACGGGTCGTTTGGAGGTGGAATCTCAGTCGCATAAGAGTGCTGCTTGCCGAGAAGAAATTCGAAGAAGGCGTCAATATGCATCGCTCGCATCCATCGCTTCAGCCGAACGCTGTATTGCTGCACCTTCTGCACAGACTGGCCTTTCGACACGTCGGGCGCTTCGACACCGAGATCGAGAGCTAGTTGACCCCAAGTCTTGATCTCTTTCGCATCAAATTTCTTGATCAATTCGAAGAGACGGAACGTCTCAAAGTCTTTGCCGTCGCTCTTTGGAGGTGACTCGAAGTTTGTCCTCAATGTTGAAGTATCCACGTCAAGAGGGAAGTGTGGATTACAGTACAGGATGAAGTCTACGAATGTGTCCGTGATGGTCTCCGGGGTGACATTGCGAGATGGTAGAGATCTGTCCGGAGGCTGGTAGCCCGCTGCTGGAGTGGCGCTGCTCAATCGTGGGGATGTATTGCTAGGAGGCTGCATTTGCCCTTGCACATCAGCAGATGATGCTCTGCCGTGAGACGATGGACGAGAACCGCCTTGCCTGAGGCCGGGATGCAAGCGTTGTGGTGGACTGCCGTGTATATTTGGGTCGAGTCCATATACCGGAGTCGCAAGCTGTGTTGGGGCATATTGCGAAGGTCCTGGGCCCGGTGACAGATGGAACTGCTGTTCGGCGCCGGCGCCGTGATCGTGAGGTCGATACATGACCAGACTCAGCCGTGTGAAGCGCGAAAGGTCCTACGACCTGCCCTCCTGGGGCCGGTCAGCCTTCCGATCAGTGAGAATCGGCCTGTAGGACTGCAGCACCATACCACGGGTGATGAAGTGAGGTCCGGATTAGCAGCAATAGGCTCCGAAATCAGGCATTTAGTCGCGACGTCGAACCACGAAAATGACACCTAAGAAGTCGGAGGAAGATCATTCGTCGGAAGAGCAGATCGGCTGAATCCGGAGGATCTTGGGACAGCTGCTGGGTTCTGCCGAGGGACAGAGGTCGCCTGACGTCGGAAACCACTTTCACATGCCGAAACACCACCTCCATATTGTTTTTCGCTTGCTACCACTCGTGATATACACAAACCCAGGCCTGAAGAAATCTCGGTGCACATCCCCTCATCTTCGAGACCTCCATTCTAGCATCTGTTATCCCCACCACAAACGAAGACTTATCACCACAATGGCGACCACCACCAAGGTACATACCATGAACCGAACCCGGGGCGGAGCATCCACTCATCACCGCGACAGGAGACCACGGTGCCCACCGTCCAGCAGCCCATCGCCGAGCAGCAATCCGACAATGTCGCCCACGCCCTGGCAGGAGCCGGAGGAGGTCTGCTGTCCATGGCCCTGACGTGCGCGCCAACCCCCCCATTCCCCCACGAACTGAGCCGAACTGAGCAAACATCTTCCCCCCTTTCAGCTACCCCTTGATCACGCTCTCCACCCGCGCGCAAGTCGAGAAGAAAAAGGCCGCGACCGGCACCCTCGACGCCGCCAAGCGCATCATCGACCGCGAGGGCATCGTCGGCCTCTACGCCGGCCTCGACAGCGCCCTCTTCGGCATCACGGTCACCAACTTCGTCTACTACTACTGTACGTCCCCAACCTCCCCACAACCCCCAATGCTAATCCCCCTCCGATCCTCCGCCCGCAGGGTACGAATTCTCCCGCGCCTTCTTCCAACGCCAAACCAACAAGACCGCCCTCTCGACCCTCGAATCCATGGCCGCGGGCGCCCTCGCCGGCTCCGCCACCGTTCTCCTCACCAACCCCATCTGGGTCATCAACACGCGCATGACGGCGCGCGGCGAGGACTCGGGCTCGGGCTCGGCGGGCACCATCGCCACGCTGACGAAGATCGTGCGCGAGGACGGCGCGACGCGGCTGTTCGCGGGGGTGCTGCCCGCGCTGGTGCTGGTCGTCAACCCGATCCTGCAGTACACCATCTTCGAGCAGGTGAAGCAGGCGGTGGCGAAGAGGAGGCGGGGGGGCAAGGTGGGCCCCACGGACGTGTTCCTGATCGGGGCGCTGGGCAAGCTGGCGGCGACGGGCCTCACGTACCCGTACATCACCGTCAAGGCGCGGGCGCACGTGGCGGCGAGGGAGGGGCCCCGGTTGGGCATGACGGCGACGTTGAAGAAGATCTATCGCGAGGAGGGGGTGGGCGGTCTCTACGGAGGTGAGTCTTCGGCCATGGAATTGTTGTTTGTTCCCCTGAAGGGGGGGGGGGGGGGGGGGGGGGGGGTGGTGGTGGGGGGGGGGTGGGTGGTGCTTTGATTTAATTTTTTTTTTTAGGGCACCCGCACCCAACAAAACCAAAACCGACAAAACCCCCCAAACACNNNNAGAACACCCCCCCCCCCCCCCCCCCCCCCCCCCCCCCCCCCCCCCCCCCCCCCCCCCCCCCCCCCGACACTGGTGGTGCTGATCGATCGATTGATTGATTTTGTTGCGCGCAGGCATCGGACCCAAGGTCACGCAGTCGGTCATCACCGCGGCTTTCCTGTTCGCCTTCAAGGATGCGCTCTACGACATGACCGTCAAGGCTCGCAGGACGATCAAGAAGAACTGAGGATGGCATCGCAGCGTGTCCACAAGCAGAAAATGTATTGGATATGCGATGAGAAGCTACGGCGAGGGCAGGGCAGGTTGAAGATTTGAGATGGGAAGAACGGGAGGAGTCGCGAGATTGCAAAACACATGAATTGGTGGTGCATATGGAGTGGGAAACGTGGAGCTCGAAGATGCCGCGTCAACGAAAGGTAGTGTGCGGTTATGTGCGTACCGATCGCAAATCATTGCAGTAACAAGAACGTACAGTTTTAATCAGCATTCATCATCGTGGAACTATCGCGTGGGCGAAGCGGACATCACAAACGCCGTTGAAGAAGCTTCGCTCAAAAATTCCTTGGTAGATATATACCACATCACCGCCAATCATCACCGTACACTACTCTGCTGTCGCGCGACATCCCCCGACGTCCACGTCTGCTGCGCCTTGGTCCCAGGCGGCAGCGAGCTGGGCACGCCATGACTCCCCGGCGACGGCAGATCCGGTCGCCCGGGTCCCGTGCCATTCTGATCACCTATCGCGTACCCACTCTTGCCCGCAAACGTATGGCCCCCCACCCCGTTCTCCACGCTCATCGGCGACTGCGAGAACATGGGTCCATCGCTCCGCTTCGAGTCCGCGGTGTTCATTGGCAGCAGCGGCTGGTGAATCTCCGTCTGCTCCCGCGCGCGTTTGTCCGCCTTCGCGGCGTCGGACGTGCGGTCGTAGAGGTACAGTCCGAGGAACGTCAGCACGAAGCCGAAGCCTTGGATTGTCGTCATCGGACTGCCGAACCAGACGATGGCGAAGATGATGACCGCCACGCGCTTGATGAGACTGGCGACGGAGTAGGTCACCGGGGAGACCATTCCGAGCAGGACGAACGCGACGAGGCTCTGACCGAAGTGGAACGTGCCGTTGAAGATGAATTCGGCGGCGAGTCGGCCGTGGTCGAGAGATCCCGGACGCTCGCGGAGGTCGATGGAGCCGTCGTGGAGGAAGTCGGCGGCGATGGAGAAGCCTTCCGACCACAGCCACACGGGGGCCGTGAAGAGGAAGGCCATCATGGAGGAGTAGCACAGGAGATTGAGCTTGTCGGGTTTGCGGCGGGTCATGGGGACGCCGTCGGCTTCGGCTTTGGCCGAGTCGTTGAAGATGGTTTTGGAGACGATGTTTTGCGTGACGAAGAGGATGGCGCTGCCGAAGGCGTAGGTCAGGCCGATGAAGTTCCCTTTGAAACTTGTGGAGCAGGCCATGATGACGCCGAGGGTGAGCGGGATCAGGGAGAGGTAGGTCGGTACGGAGTATTTGATGTTGAAGAAGAGGCGGTAGGCCACGACGGTCATGAGTGGCGAGAGGCCTTTGATGGTGTGGACTAATGATACAGGGATGCGGGACATGGCGTCGGAGTTGAGGATGTGGCCGCCGATCTGGAACGCGGTGAGAGGGAGGGTGGCCATGATGACCTCCTTGCTCGGCTTTCGAATGCCATTCTTGAGGACGGGGATGGCGTTCCGTACAGCGGTGCTGCGTTTCGCGAGCGCGGAGAAGAAGACGCACCAGATGGAGACCAGGAGGAATTGTACAACGGTCAGGGTGACGGGTTTTGGGAGAGCCGTAAGGATGGCCTTGGAGGAGGCATTGGTCATGATCGATGTGCCGTACCAAAAGGCACAAAGTATCTTCAAGGAGGATTAGCCCGAGGGACTCGACCTTCGCGAGGTGCATCGACATACCACTAGCTTGAACGACACCGGAGCCTTCAATGAATCCGCAATCTCATGTGCATTCTGACTGATGCTCATCTTCCGTGTCCGTACGGTCCTGATCGCCTCCGACAAGCTCTTTTGCCGACCCGGTCGGTTGCCCTGTAAACTGCCACTCGAAGCCCACGAAGCCCAGCTTTGGGCGTTGGAGTCCTTCTTTGACGGCCATCTTTCGCTGGAATGTAGACCTGGAGGGAGACCATTCGGAAGAGGTCGGGGACTCGGTCCTCGCGATATGTCTCCTTCTATGGCTTCCTCGGGGAAGTCGAGCGGGTCGGATACGAAGTCGGGAAACTTTGAAAAGGACGACCGCGGTTCGGTCGCGTGAGGTGCCATTGCCGTGTCGTGGGGTTCGCTTGAGCGCGAAGGTTCTATGTCGCCATCTCTCGGTCCTGTAGAGGTCTTGACAGGCGGTGAAGTTGCCGTGCTACAAGGGCGCAAAGTGATCGAGGAGCCCAACCGGATGGCAGATGGAACAGATCCTCTGTTGGTCGCGCTGTCAAGCCGAAAGCCAGTTTGATATGCGCTCAATCGGGAGTCAGTCGGAGAGAGGAGGAAGCGCGCATGCAAGTGTTGACCAGGGATCGTGGTGGAGACTAGCGGTGCTTCGTTCGAAGCATTGAAGTAAGGTAGGGACGAAGTCCAAAGTTCTAGATGATGTCGCCAAGCAGACCACATGGAAGCGGCTGGGGAGAGCTTGATTCAAGCCTGGAGGTAGACTCACTCGTGCGTTCGTCGCTTGCGAGAGAACAACATGGACACACATGACAGGGCAAAAGAGAGTGCATCTCGTCTGACGAACAAGTCGATGTATAACTGGCATTTAATCGTTGTCTTTTCGATATCTAAATACGCCTTCTAGACCCAACCCGCGGAATTCGACCGGCTAAAACAACACTTTCAACAGTCCCTTCCATGTTCATCCGTCTCTTCTTCTCACCCATCACTACTCGGAGTCGTCCTCGACCATTGCCATCTTTCCACCTTTAGGCGACAACTTCGCCGGCGGGACGCCCAATCCATTCCTGTTGCGGAAGAACAACACCTTGGACTCCTCGCCGGTGGTACCGGGGAGAGGCTCGACCCACTGGCACCAGCGAGCGGACTTCCACATGGCCTTGAGGAAGCCAATCGAACCGCCCTCGACGTCGGCGCGGTAGTGCTGGCCCATGATGGGCTTGATGGCCTCAGTCGCCTCGTCGGCGTGGTAGAAGGGGATGGTGGAAACGTAGTGGTGCAGGACGTGGGTCTCGATGATGCCGTGGAGGAGGTTGCGGCCGATGAAGCCGAACTCACGGTCGATGGTCGCGGCGGCTCCGCGGGCGAAGTTCCAGGCGTCGCCGGTGTAGTGGGGGAGCGAGGGGTCGGTGTGCTGGAGATAGGTGATGGCCACGAGCCAGTGGTTGACCCACAGGTAGGGGAGGATGTACCAGACGAGGAGGTTGGAGAAGCCGTAGGTCTTGCCGATGTAGGTCAGGACGGAAGCGGTGATGGCGAGACCCAGGTCAGAGAGAAGGATGAGGTGCTCGTCCTTCTTCTCGTAGAGAGGGCTGCTGGGGAGGAAGTGGTTGACGCTGCCGTTGCCGTTCCTCTTGCCGATGCCCTTGCCCTCAGGCTGCTTCTCGTGGTTGTTGTGGCCGGTCAAGTTTTGGATCAGGTACATTGGCCATCCACCGAGTTGCTGGACAAGCATGGAGACGGCGGTGTAGATCGGAGTCTCCTCCATGAGCTCGTGCATCTCGTGGAGGAGGGCTCCAGTGCGGGTGGCGTGCTCATCACGAGTGCGTGGGAGGAAGACCATGTCGCGCTCCATGTTGCCGGTCGCCTTGTGGTGCTTGCCGTGGGAGATCTTCCAGCTGAAGTATGGGACGAGGAGAGCAGAGTGGCAGAACCAACCGACGGTGTCGTTGAGAGTCTTGCTGGGCGAGAACGATTGGTGACCACACTCGTGGGCGAGGACCCACAGACCTGTGCCGAACAGACCCTGGATGAATGTGTATGCTGCCCACAGAGCTGCACGCGCTGGGTATGAGGGCACGTATTCCGGGGTGCAGAACTTGTTGAACAAGAAGAATGTGGTGCTCAGGAGGACGATATCCCGGGCGACGTAGTATAGACCCGTTGCGGCGGATCGCTCAAAGCAGTGCTTGGGAATGGCATCGCGGATGTCCTTGATTGTGTAGTCTGGCATCTTGAACTCATTGCCGTAGGTGTCGATGAGCTTGCTGGGGGTCGGCTTTTGCTGGTAGTCGTCGTCTCCCATGGAGGAGAGGGAGGTGGATGAGGCGGAAGCGGTGGGCGAATCGTTGGGAGAACCAGCGGCGGTGGAGGGAGAGGACTCGGCGGTGATATGGCGTCTCATGGCCGGCTTGTTCTGGAGAGCGGTGGTGCTCATTCTGGCGGTTGGATTGAACGGGCTGCGGCGTGCAGAGTTGGACAGGAGATTATGATGTCTCGATCAAGATTCCGGCCAAAGATGTCACTGCCTTCTCGAGTGGTTGAGAACACAGCTTGAAACTTGGCTCGTTGGGAAAGAGGTCCGACCCTGGGGAGAGATTGGAGCTGACGATAGGAACCGTCGTCGGATGCGGTGAGATTCCGGAATGCAGAAGACAGAGCACAACGCAGAGAAGGACAAGGACAAGCGGAGGGAGGAGAATGGAGCAAGAGCAGTGCGGCGAGGAAGAGATGGCCTCGGGATATGGGCTTCTGGTTTTGTTGTAGATTTGGGAGATTTTTGAACTAGCGCCGGGGCTCGCATTAGAGTGAGATGGGTTGGACCAAGGGTCTTTCTAGACCGATACTTTCTCCGGCTTGCCATTGATCGTGGAGTGTGTCGTATATCTTCCATCGCAACATCCCAACAACCCCGACATCGACTCTCTACGGCTTGATGCAATCTTTGACAGTACACCACCCTCCAACACAGAGAATCACTGAACAACAACGACTTCTCAGCTCCAATCTCCAATGCCAAGCCCCCGGCCGATCTCAGGCACGCCTCCCTCAACGACAGGGATGCCCTCCCCGCTCTTTTACCGCAACCGTCTTCTCACGCGGCTCGTACCGCCGCAAACACCGAGAGCCCTACCTACCTCCTACACAGTGTGAACGGAAGAACCCTAGAATCTCCGACAATAATGATCGTTGCTCCACAGCGAAAGAAATCCCGTTCTCTCGCCACTGGTGCTCCATGAATCGATCAGCCACACGAAAGCTGACACGACATTGGCAAGAGAGAGAGAGAGCGAGAGAGAGAGAGAGAGCGAGAGACGTTCACAGCTACCTTGGAGCTGAGAAGTCGTCTCGTCCTTCACATGCCTCCTCTCACATGCAACAACGTGCGCGAAGCTGATTTTGACATGTGCTTTCCGGATTCTCGTGTCCATGTCTGCTGCGTGGGGAGCGTCATAGTTCTATGCCATGGCTGGGTTGGCATTTTCACATGGTTTCGGGTCTCGTCACCTAGGTACTGCACCGCATACATTTCATTGTGCTTGTGCTGGTCCAACGGATCAACGGATGAATGCTGGACGACGAAACACACCAGATGGAGACGGAAAGGCTGATGATGGAGGAGGCCGAGCTGGCTGCTGCTGCTGATCGAGGGAGAAGACGCAGCTTCGATCATGTCACATCCGATCCTCACGGTACACCGTGGCATTATCGTCACTGTCATCCTGTGTGGATTGTCTTCCGTCATGCTGTAGGTTTCATATCTCGTCTGATTCCCATCTCGCTCCCTCTCCCTCTCCAGGCTGTTGAGAGCCATTCATCGATCCAATCGTGCTCCACAACCAACCGAGCACCCCTCGTTCAGTAGGTCATCAACGTGAAAACCCATCAAAGTCCCTCCCCTCGACCTCATCTCTCCCCTCACTCCATTCATTCCACGACATCTCCTCCCTCCCCACTCTACGCCCTCCCCGGCCACAACTCCTCCGCCACATCCTTGACCAGCTTCAACTTGGCAAACATCTTCTCCTCGTCCATCCCATCCGCTCCCACCGCCACACTCGCGAACCCACACTGCGGCGAAATCCCAATGTTCTCCATCGCCGCCTCGACCGTCCGCCCCTGTCCCTGGGCGATGATCGCCGCCGCCTCCAACACCCTCTTCTTGATGACCTCTTTGTCCTCCAGCTCGGGATCCTTGGTCGTCACGACCCCCAACACGACGTTCTTGTGCGCCGGCAGGAACCGCAGCGGCTCGAACCCGCCGGAGCGGAGGTTGTCGTACTCGAGGTAGAAGGTGTCGTAGTCGAGGTGCGTGAAGAAGCGCTCGGCGATCTTCTCGTAGGATCCCTCGCTGAAGTGCATGGACTTGGAGAAGTTGCCTGGGGAAAAAAACATCCACACGTCAGTTTTTGAAAAAATCTGCAAAAATGCTTTGGGGTCGGTCGGTCGGTCGGTCGGTCGATGTTCGGTCACTCACCTCGACAAATGTGCAACCCGACGTGCAAGCCCTCCGGCCGGTCCTTGATACAATCGTTGTGCGCCTTCAGATACAACTCAAACATGGCCTCCGGATCCTCGCCGTCCTCCCGCAAGCCCCGCAACATGTCGTCCGAGCAGAAATACGCCTATCCACAGCCCACACGTCAGCACTTCTCCATCCTCAACAACAACCCCTCACCATCCAAAAGCCAAACTCACCAGCGTCGGATCATCAATCTGCACGTTCCTCAACCCCTCCTCGAACAACGTCCGAAACTCCGCCCGATAACACCCCGCCAGATCCTCGAAGAACGCCTCGTCGCTCCCGTACACCCCCGCGTCGTAACACTTCCCCTTCGCCAACCTCAGATGGAAATAACACGGCGGCGGCATCGTGAACTTGCAGTCCCCCCACTCCCCCTCCTCCACCGTGCCCCGCAACAACCTCCAACTCTCCAGATACGGACTCTCTCGATACTCGATCTTGCCGTGACAGATCGCCGCCATGGGGTACTGCTTCCCCGCCTTCTTCAACGCGGCGATGGGCGCGGCGGACAGCCGGGCGAGGTCCCAGGGCACCGGCGCGACCTCGCGGAAGCCGCCGAGCTTCTCGAAGAAGCCGGAGAAGTAGTATTTGCGGTCGAACTCGCCGGAGCAGAGGGCGCGGACGCCGTGGGACTTCTGTTTGCG
Source organism: Zymoseptoria crescenta (assembly GCA_026122155.1). Lineage (NCBI taxonomy): Eukaryota > Fungi > Ascomycota > Dothideomycetes > Mycosphaerellales > Mycosphaerellaceae > Zymoseptoria > Zymoseptoria crescenta. Next base: position 41,178 of record JALRMM010000215.1, on the reverse strand, counting down.
GACGACGGCGGCGATTTCGCGGCGGTGGACGGCGCGGAGTTGGGGGCCGGTGAGGTCGCCGGCGTCGAAGTGGGCTTGGGCGGTGGAGACGGCTTGCGGGCGGATGAGGGAGCCGATGTGGTCGGCGTGGAAGGGGAGTTTGGCGGGCATGGTGGGTGGTGGTGGTGGGATGTTTCTGGGGTGATGTGTGTACGTGATGAGGGGAAGATGAGAGTGAACGGAAAGAAAGATGAATATACTCGAAGGGAAGTCCGGCGGGAGGACGGCTCTTAGACTAATCGAGCCCGAGATCTCCTCTCTGCACGATCACTGTACTAAAACGCTGGTCCTTACCACGCATTCAAACATGGAGCTCGCCTGTGAGAAGCGTCTCGTTCCTGATCCTGAAGCTAGCCCTTCTCGGTAGTAGCTGCGTGTTTGCCACGTGCCGAAGAGGTGGCTCTGCTCGGAGAATCGTGGACTTCCCTGCGGTGGAGTGTGCGAGATCCACCCGGACGATCGCCGCGGATGGGAAAGCCACGGACGGGTCTCATCTCGACCACGGTGCTTCTCGACTCGTACGACCTCCCTCCTGGGCCTCCTCAACTGCCGATGTTCTGGTCGGGATCCACCACGAGAAAACAGATCACATGGGTCCATCGGAACGACCGCACCGCTTAATTATTATCCCTCCGCCGACTCCACTCGCCACACCTCCTCCTTTTCCTCTTCTCTCAGGCGCTCCGACCATGTTTGGAGCAGAGCAGGGACTCGTATGCAGGACCGGCTGGTGGGTAGTCTATGCACGCACGTGAAGCAAGCTCTTCTTCCACCGTCCGTTGAAGCGGACACGTCGGACACTCGACCAAACAAAACCACAACGACATCCGGAACATCCGAAACCCGGAGTGAAGGACCCCCCTCACAGGAGATGGCATCTTTCTCCTCCTCCTAACCTCTTTCCATGGCAGGTCGCCAGGCCGGAAACTTATTACGAAGCCGGTTGTCCTCGGGCCCGAGAGAGTACCTCTCGCTCCCAGGGAGACCCGAGTCGGTCCCTGCCTCCTCCGTCAGTCCGACGCGGCACGTACCATCGATAGCTTTGCGAGAAACGGGCGACGCGGGTCCCGAGCACAATCTCGCGTTGCCGAGAGGAGAAGGAATGGCGGATTGTGTGTGTCTCTCGGGTTCAAGTGGGAACGTGCATAGCATGCCGAGGGCTGAGTGAAGGGTGGTGTCGACTTGGGGAGTGATCGGTCCGCCGAACGACGATTGTTCATGAAATCCTTCACAGCCCCGTCCGCTTACATCTTCGTCGGTCCAATCGATGGGTGGTAAAGGGAGTGGATCAAGAAAAGAGCACGGGACGGACGGTGACCACGGCTAGAGGGACCCATCGCAAGGGCTGGCAAAAGTAAAACACACAAGGAGTACATACCTTTTTTTTGTTCCCTTTTGCCCCAAGCGTTGAGTTTACCATAATTCCTACCCATGGGCATTTCGAGAGGGAATCCTTCCCCATCTCTTTCTTTTCTCAAGTCCCATTCGGACCACCATCGCGTAGGATCGGTCTTCAGCTCTGGCGTTGCGGCGGAGTCGTTCGAGAAAACGCTGGGTAACGAGAAACCCCCTCCTCTGACATCTTGCTTGCGTCGGTTCACATCAACCTGTGGAGTCGTGTAATGGATGGGTGCCCCCCCCCCTCCAGGCCTGACGTGCGGCTGAGTCGTGCAACGAAAACGCTGATTTACATACATAATTGCCTCTGAGACTGCAACACAACTCCCTCTGCTGATTGCCGCACGATCGACAGAGTTGTGGTGGGATCTTGAGGGCCGGGGAAGGGGAAGGAGGAGGGGAAGGAGGAGGGGAAGGAGGAGGAGAAGACTTTGCTGGCGCGGGGGAAGTTGCCCGGGACGTGGCGGAAGCGGGAGTAGGCGGTGTTGGAGGTGTTGGCGCCCGGGGGCGGGGGGCGGATGGAGTTGCTGCTGGATGTCATCGTATGTCGGAGGCGGAGGAGAAGGAGACGGAGGCTGTGGCGGAGGTCGCGAGTGCTTTTGTTGGGTGGGTGGGTGGGTGAGGTGAGGTGTGCCGGATGAGAGGTACCTTACTGCTGGCCGTGTTTATCACGGTGTCGAAGTCATTCCATCTGCGCGCGGGGAGAGCGGGAGCGGGCCTGGAGCAGTGGAGGCATCAATTCCTTTACCTGAGATAGTCCGCAGCGATTTCGTGTAATACGGATAAAGAGATCCGGCAGGAAGTCAAACACGTTATTAAACTGAAGGAACAACACGCATGCCTCGCGATCCAGCATGTGCCATTTTTTCGACCCTTACATGCCAACAATCATGGGTATCAATCAATCAGTATTTCCACCCGCGACATTCCCATCAGGAAATCCACCGCTTCACATCTCACCTCAAAACACACTCCCTCACTTGTTCAAATTCCTCGACTTCCGCCTCGCCTTCTTGTCCCCCTCGGCCGCCCCAGCCGCCAAAATCGCATCAAACGTCCGATTCGCATCCACCGCGTGCGGTGTCCGCGGTCTCTCGTTCGGACTCGAGCTCCGACCATCCGGCGTGACGCCCATGGGTAGAGGTAACGCCTCGAGGTTCAGTCCGAAACCGGAAAGCCTCTTCTGCGCATTACTGCTCCGTTGACTCGCTTCACTGCTCGGACGGCGGGGATGTCCTCCGACTCCACCGCCGCCATAGGGAGCGGGAGGAGGGAGTAGACCGCCGCTGACGTTGCGGTGTGTGTGGGTGTAGCTCCGCTCTGGTTCTTCCTCCGCTCCACCGGTAGCGTTCTGCTGCACCTCCAACGCGTGACTGAGAATGGGGTCGGCGGCACACCACCGCTCCGCCATGACCCAACAATGACTGCGTCGGTAGATCCCTTCCACGCCATGCTCCACCACGTCTGAAGGCAGAGATACGACCCCTCCTCCGGCACCTCCAATGGAGAACCATGTCCTGCGTCCAGCTGTAGCCGCGCCAGCGTTGGGATCTGCCCACGGCACGCCGGAGCGAGGTGGTGCGCAGAGGAAGTACTCCACGCCTTGCGTCCAGTTAAGACCGGGTGCATCGCAAGCCAACATAGGCAGAGCTTGTAAGACGACGTAGAGGAAAATCCACTGTCCAATGCGGAGGTCTTCGATTTCTGATGGTGTGCAGCCGTGAGCGGCGCGCTTCTCCATTTCGCGGAATGCGGCGACAAAAGGCGACATTGGCACGTCCTCGTTGTAAGAGGCGCGGAGTATGGTCGCCATCTCATCGTCCTTGAGTCGTTTGTTCAGTGCTTTGGTGGATTTCGGATCGGTAGGGGAGAAATCTGGCCGGATGGTGCGAAGGGTTGGAAGAAGTGGCAAGTCGAAAGGGACGGGTGGCTTGACAGGTGGAGAGGAGCGGTCGTACTCGGACAGGATGGCTCGGAGGCCGCGGACGACGGGTCCTTCGCGTGTGTCCTCTTGACTTGCGCCGTCAAGAGTGCGGGTGGTGAGATTGGTGCGGTCGGCGATGTGGTCGTAAAGAGAAGAGAGGTCGAGATAGATGTCTCGCAGCACCAAGCGATTCAAGCCAGAGGTCTCAAGCGAGTTTTTCTTGCTGCTGGCCTTTGGTGGCCAGTCACCGTACCGCTGCTTCAGCAGTCCAAGCATGAATTTGCGCATGCCCAAGAAGCTCTCCTTCCACTGTGCGAAGCGGACACCTTCCTTCCGCTCGATTGAGGTCTTCGAACTCATGATTCCAGAGAAGAGGAACGGAAAGTCAAAGTCCGTCATGATCAATCTTATCGATGCGACACGTTTCTCCAGATCCATGGCCGCCCGAGTAAGGCGGTTCTGGGTGACGGGAGAAATCATGGCAAATTGACGACATTTCGCGGCCAGAAGATCGTCGAGTTTGCCGACGCCGTGGGTGAAGGCTTCGTTGTAGAGTAGAACGTTCTTCATGCGCTCGCCCAGTACAATACCCTCCACGGTCTTCTCGCGACTGCCTCGGACGTCCGCAAGGCCCAGCTCTGCGACATAGCAGTTGAAGCTTGCGTCAGCGACCTCGCCATATGTCGACCCGTCCACGTTGGCGAAGTGGTAGGACTTGAGAATCCCTGCGATGGTGTAGAATATAGAAAACAGCGTGCTGCTCTTCTCTGTCGCAACGAGGGACTGTCCCGAGAGAAAGGCGAAAAAGTTGCGGTAATCGATCAGCGTCTGCAAATCTTCCATGGCGGTCGTCTCCGCGGATTGAGGTGTCACGTTCGATTGGAAAGCACCCAGCTTGACAGGAACATAGAGATGCGTCTCTTGGGCAGTCTGCGAGAAGTCCGAGAACCGGCCGCGAGAGTCTTGCGAGGATGTGGAGCTACCATTGGGTGTGTCGCGTCTCGGGCTGATGGGAGGCGTTGCCGGGTCTTTCACGGAGAGATTGAGTTGTTTGCGGTCACTCGGAGTCACAGCGGGATCGCTGTAGATATCACCATAGGCCAGCTTGGTCAACGGCGCGGAAGAAGCAAAGATGGCCGAGTCCACCTTGAAAGAGGCGCCCTTGGCCGAGGCCTTTGGAAAGAGGTGAATGTAGCAATTGCCATCGTTGCTCCACAACTCTTGCATTGGCATCCCATCCCTCAGCCCGTCGATGTCGTAGGGGATTTTCGGCTCCTGACCGGCGATCCAAGCGACCGGTCCTTTGTCTTGACTTTGTTTCCTCTCGGGTTTGCTGCTCCACCAATGCTTCTTCTTCGTTGTGGGCGAAGCTGCTCCTTCCTCCGGTAAGACCAGGGTAGGCGTCATCGGTCGACTTCCAGACGAGCGACTGGCAGATGGACTTCTTGGCTTAGCCAAAGGTGGTGGTGGAGGCAGAAGTGTAGGAGTGGTGGACTCGGACATTTCTAGATCGCGCAGACTAGGCTGGCTGTTTTCAGGCGTCATGAGGTATTGAGTGGATGGTCTGCGCGCTTCATTGTATGAGGGAGCCTGCTTGGAAAGTTTGCCTGGCGATTTGGAGCGTGAGGCGTCTTCGGGTGAAATGCGCGTTGGTGAAAGGGAAGTATCGCTGGTGCGTTTGGAAGACTTTTCGTCATTGAGGGAGAAGCCCGCGGTGAATATGGAGGAGAGTCGCTTCGCCATGATTGCGTGGTGTCGAGGGGAGTTGGGCAAGGAGGGAAGCCCGAAGGTGAATAATAGTAGGTCAGCCGCACATGTGGTGTAATGTAGGAGGGAGACAGGTGGATCAAATGACGAGCAAGGCCACGCGTGTAGGCAAAGAGAGGCGAGGATGCTTTGAGATAGGAAAGAGTAGGAAGAGGATCGGAGAGAGAAGATGCAGAAGAAGAAGAAATGGAAGTGGACTGGCGCAGCACGGCGTCTGAAAGATGTTTCGAATGTTCGGATGGGGATATGCAGCAGCACAGTACAAGTCTTGACAGCCGTGCGGAGGAGAGCTGCGCTGCGCTGCTCGATGGGGAACACGGCACGGGCAAGGCAGGTGCTTGTCACCACCGTCGCACACGAATCGGGTACTTTTCCCCATTGCATCCAGTCGTTGACAGCTTGGGGGGGCACTTGCTGTGCTTGGGAGAACTTGGACCGGACTCCACGTCTACGTAATGCGCGTCCAAACAATTCTCGTGCAAACGATGGAGCATCAACCCTGCACGCGCAGGTCCAAAGTCGCAAAGTCGCCTCAGGTTGAGAGCTGTGGGCTGGCTGGCTGACGGCGGCGGCGGATGCGGGAGGAATTCAGGCTGAGGTGTGCAGATCTCTGCTTCGTGTTATGCCGACTCGACTGAGCCACGATGCTCGAATTGGGTGCACCACGCATCAAATGACAATGGGCGGTGGCGTCTTGGGGCGATTGTGGGTGGATGAGAAGGTGAAGCAAGGTCGACGTTTGGAGTGGGAGCCAAGAATGCCCTCGACTGGGGTCTATTTTAAGCGACAGGGGGTCGCAAGCAGTTTCCACTTGCCGATGACGACAATTTGAATGGTCGAACCCACATGGCATTTGCATACGAATGTTCCGATGGTCCACCACGTATTCACTCACTGTGTACCACGGCACGGACGACAACCACCGGGACGTTGAAACACGACAGCATGCGAAATCTCTGAAATAGGTTTGCGGATATCGAAAAGACCGGACCTCCTAGCGACCCACGGAAGAAGAGGGCAGGTCGACTTTGTAGAATCCGTGTGGAGGCGCACATCGTGCACATCAACATCGTCCAATGCCACTCCGCCTCATCAAGAACCTCCTCTGGCCGCGCCCCGACGCCCACCAAGCCACCACAATGCCCCAAGAAACAGAGCCCCCACGAAAAGAACAAATCAACCTCCTCCGCGGCTGGCCCAGCCACTCCTTACTTCCCCTCCCTCTCATCGCCTCCGCCGCGAGCACCGTGCTCTCCGACCCCACAATCGCCCACGACGGCCTCTCCTACGGTCCCGACGAAGGCTACCTCCCCTGCCGCATCGCCGTGGCCGCATGGCTGACGACATTCTACCGTCCCTCCTCGCACCACAGCAGCAGCAGCAGCAGCATCCCCGCGGACCGAATCTGCATCTCCGGCGGGGCGTCCCAGAATCTGGGAAATGTGCTGAACGTCTACACGGACCCCGAGTACACGCGCCATGTCTGGGTCGTGACTCCGGCGTATATGCTCGCGTTCCGGATTTTCGAGGACGCGGGGTTTGGGGGGAAGACGAGAGCTGTGCCGGAGGATGAGGAAGGGGTGGATGTGGAGTTTTTGAGGAGGGAGGTGGAGCGGAGTGAGGAGATCGCACGGCGGGAGGGGAATGTGAAGCCGAGGTTTAAGCCCGAGAGGGAGAGGGCGAAGGTGTTCAAGCATGTGTTGTATTGCGTGCCGTCGTTTAGTAATCCTTCTTCGAGGACGATGAGTTTGAGGAGGAGGAGGGAGCTGGTGAGGTTGGCGAGGGAGTTTGATATGTTGATTTCTTGTGATGATGTTTATGACATGTTGCAGTGGCCGGCGGAGGGTAAGAACCTCGCTGACATGCAGACTGCACATCTCCCTCGTCTGGTAGACATTGATCGAGAGATTGATGGTGGCGCGGAGAGCAAAGATGCAGATGGATTCGGCAACGTCGTTTCGAACGGGACCTTTAGCAAGATCGCCGGTCCTGGCATGCGAATAGGCTGGGCTGAGGGTACTGCAAAATTCGCATATGGTTTGGGTCAAGCGTGAGTTACTTTGTCCTCTTGGACGCCGATGAGTACACTGCAGTTCGGGTGGCACAATGCACGAAGCTCCACAAGCTGACAATATTCTCCACCCAGCGGCGTTCAGCGTTCCGGCGGAGCTCCCAGCCAACTCACATCCACCTACCTGACCCATCTCCTCACCACCGGCCAATTACAACACCACATCCATACCGTCCTCCAGCCCGCCTACGCATCCCGCTACAAGGCAATGCTCTCCGCCATCGAATCTCACCTCCTCCCTTTGGGCTTCACACTTCCCCAAGCAGATCGTGATGTCGCTGGAGGGTACTTCCTCTGGCTGGGGCTTCCCGGCGACATGCAAGCCACCGATCTGACGAGGCACTGCCAAGAAGGGGAGAATCTTGTCGTTGCGCCGGGTGGGCTGTTTCAAGTACCGGCGGACGATGCGGTGATCTGTAGCCAGAATATCCGGATCTGCTTCGCGTGGGAGGACGAGGAGAAGTTGGTCGAGGGCATCAGACGGATTGGCGAGGTGGCGATGAGGTTGTTGAGAGGAGGGGCGCGGGCGAGCGAGGAGTATGTGCTTGTTGATGGGAGGAGTGGAGATGAGGCCGAGATGCAGTCGTATATGTGATTGCTACGCTGCAGAAGAGCGCTTGCAGTCTTGCCATCCGTAAGGGGCACGCCGAATTGCTGCATCCAGGAGTAGCCAAGATTGGTCTGCTTCCAGGCTCGGCGAACACGAGAGGCGATCGCGTCCGACAAGGGTTCGTCCAGACGGGCTTCTACCGCCCTCCCAGCAGTCGCGGCACCGTCTAGAACAACTCCTCCGTGACCCTGCGTCCAAACCACGACCCAAGCTCATCCTCCTTCTCCTCATCCGCGCCCATGAAGAATCCAGTCAGCTTCATGTTATCCGTGTCGCCATTCAACTCCGGCCATTCGACCCGGCACGGCGCGCCCTTCGCCTCCAACATCTCCTTCGCAGTGCCCCAACTGAACCGGCACTCATTTCCCCATCCAAACAGAGGGTCCATATTCGACTTGAGCCAATTCGAACACCTTGCATCGGAAGGATAGCCGGACCCCCAAGCTATCACTCCACCATCATCCGCGCTGGCGTAGCTTGAATACAGCACGTCCAAAGCGGCATCTCTCGTGACTTTGGCGCAGACCGACGCAGCTGAGACGCAGGGATACAGACTATCGGCCTTCTTCGCAACGGTGATGTCAAGAGCTGGAAATATTCTCTCGAGCTTCTTCTGGTACGCTGCCGGCTGGCCGATGGTGTCGATGTACACTTCCCGGATGTTCACGCCGGAGTCCAAGACTTCCTGTATCAGATCGATGGTGGCGTCCATGGCTTGCGCATTGAGGTTGTAGGTTCCGTTGGGCCGCATCATAGCTGATGAGATGTCTTGTGCGGACATTAGTCTTGTAGCCCAACCGGAGTTATCGTGAAGGTCTGTGTCGGGAGTGCAGATCTTCTCCATGAGTTCGGATCGAAATGCAGGGGTGAGAACTTTGGAGTCGTCGAATCTGTGCGTGTCTGCCAGAAGGGATCGATGTATTGCTAGAGGCAAGTAGTACAGGCCGTAAACCATGGGACCTTGCCATTGTTAGTCCCCGTGTTAGGATTTGGTATGCATTTGCCATACCTAGAACAGGCCCTCTTCCAGCTTCGTCCACGCCTAGCACGCACTCCGTTGTCATGTCGTTCTGTATTGTTTTTGGTATGGGTGAGTGATGAGTGTAGCTGTCGCCGGAGTGGACTTTTGACTTCACGACTGAAGGCGGGAGGAAGACATCTTCGACGGGAGTTTCTTGGATGATTTCTTGCGAGTCCGGCTGGTCTTCCATTGTTTCGTCCATGTTGGCGATGTATATGCTCTGGAAATATGTGGTACGCTGAACAAAGTTGATGTTGCTGCTTGGTGAATTGAAAGTGGAGGATTGAAAGTGGAGGAAGACGCGACGGACGCGTTTCGCCGAAAGTGCAGCCGACACGTGACTGAATTTAGGGGTACAGAAGACAATACAAGATACGAATCACAACAGGGACCGGAAATCTGCATGTCTGCGACTTTATACACTCTAGATATCGGATCTTGATGGTGGTTCTGTTCTAGAATTGTAGCCCAACAGCATTGAGCGGAAGAAGCATTGTGCTCGGTCGGCATCGCACCACTGTCTGGGAGGATGCGACGCGCTGCGAGAACACATTGGCAGGGTTCCTATTGTGCACATCGAAGTGGTAAGAGGAAGGGATTCTTTCCAAGCATGAGACGACCAGAGTCAATGGCACTCCATTGTAATGTTGGATGATCGAGGGATGGCTGACCAATGGAAGCATGTCAAGGGCCACCGCAGGATTGTGCAATTAAGCGGCTTGCTCGCGACGTTCACCCGACCGGGAAACTATGTCCGTACGGTTTGGGCATGAGCAGTTGGTCATCGATATCGCACACGTGTCTGGCGAGCAGTCTGGTTGGCATCAGGATTGTCGAGAGTCCGAGCACCGTATTATGGCATTGCAATGATGCGAGTCCAGATGCCAGTCAGCAGGCTCACAACTTGCACCTAATCGCACGCCGCTTGCGTTCCTGTAAACCGGTTCTGCGCTTCTGAGTCTCCTGTCAGACCGCGGCTTCAGGAGCGACCAAATATGCTCCTGAACAAGCCTACCAGACCTCCTCCTCCTCCAGCTCCACCTTCGCCACGGCGTGCGGCCTCAATCTCAATCCACTTCTTGAGAAACTCCTTATTCTTCATATCGTCCAGCTTTGTCACCCTCGTCTCCAGCTGAGGCTCCTGCCTGTCAAACGCCAACAGCGTCGGGATCTTGTTGATCAAGTAGCGTTGAGCAATCCCAGCGGGTCCGCCGAGATCTGGAGAGTCCATCTCTACCTCCACGAAGGACACGCTCCCTTGGTCTTCGCCAATGCCATCGTCTTCGATGAGCTCTTTGATGATGGGCGATACGGCGTCGCAGTCGCGGTTCCAAGTTGTCATCCAGAGTGTGATCAATGGCACACGAGTGCTGGCAGAGGTCAAGAGTAGGGTCTGCAGCTCATCTTCGTTACGGATCCTCGAAGGGTAGACACGATTCTTTGGCTTTTGCGCTGGGCGCGTGGTGGAGAATTGCCGGGTCCCTCTCGCAACGACGAGATGACTTCGGGCCCCGAATTGAAGCACTGGAATACGCATGGCTGAATCGTTGAAGGAGACGAGTGACTTTGCGGGCGGCATGCTGAGATGGTGAGCGATGGAGTCTGGTGTGGAGGGAAGTGGACTGAATGTATTCGTGAAGCCTCGGCCGTTGACGTCAATTCACATGCGCGCGATGGATGGTCCGAGCGTGGCCAACGACATCTCCTTCCTGCATTGAAACACGAATCTTCCTCATCGCCGCACTCATCATCTTCATCGCCGTGCATACAAGGAGCCCAAGAGATGCGAAGTCACTGATCTCGTCCGCCTTCAAGATCCGTTTAGCACGTCTCTGGCGATATGTCTTTGCTTGCACAGCGGCGACCCACGTGTTCCCCTGCTTCTAGAGCTCCGTTGACGAACTGACAGTTGAGTATTGTCGTTCCATTTCCGGTCATCATGGGCGATTCTTGAACAACGAAGTTCTCGGTCCTTTGTCTTCGAGGCGCCGCTTGCACTGATACCCATACTGATGTACTCAAAAATCACCGCATCCGGCTATGCTCCCCCATTTCTTTGTGCAGACACTTTGTGCAGACTCATAAGACGATGGAGGGCCGTGTAGGTCTGTCGCAGCGGTATCGATCCCTAAGGACCACTTGGATATGGCCGTTCCATGCGATGACAGACTTGCAGTGGCAAACTTGCCTGGTCCTCCATTAGGGCCATGCACCAATTTGACGAACGGCCCCCATGCCGCACAGATATCGTGCAGCAGCCGCATGACAGCGCTTGTACCGCATCCGAACCATACAGTCTGCGGCAACTGTTACGATCGTATTGTGGCCACGATGAATGCCATTCAGACTTTCACAAGAGCGACCGAGTTCTCCCCATCGGGACAGCCCAGCGGAGCCGCCCTGCCTGGCGGCGTTCCAACTCCACCATGGCCACCTGTGCCGCCTCTGCCGCCTCAACCTCCACCAATACAAGACGCACCATTAATCAGATTCAACCAATTCTGGACCAGGCTGTGCAGGGCATGGTAAGTCTGCGGACGTGCCAGATGTTGTGCGTCATCGGACCAGGCATGTTGACGCATGTTGCTCCCAGTGAGCACATAGAACAGGACAGGATGGACGTCAACATCAAGGCACACGTCGCCGCTGGCTTCAATGTACCTCAAATAGATGAGGCCAAGTGGGCCTGGCCATGGATCGAATGCACCTGCATCAAACAGATTGGATGGCCAGGCGCTGGTATGCAGCCTCCTATGCCGAACCCAAGACCTGCCCAACAACCGACCGTCCTCCGAGCTGCAACAGGAAGACCCAGGGAGCGAAACTGTATCGGTAACAACCCCGCGAACAGCTGCTACGATGCAGTCCTTGCCGGTCTCCAAGCCACGAGGGACACAAATGACTTATGGCTACAAACCGTAAGTCGGGCTCCAGACGGAACACTATGTCGTGCATCGAGAAGCACTATCAAGAAGCGGAATCGACCAACGAATCTGGGTCGGAAGCCACCACCGTCCAGTCACAGAGCCTGCAGATGTGGCGGCGAGACAAGCGACACCCAGCCGCAACATGCTGAGGTCTTGCAATGTATGGCGTGCGAGGGAATGTGGTGCCTGATTCAGCGCAACACGCCAGGCTCCAGATATCAAGGTCGCAGGAGGAGTGGACGGCGTAACGTCGCGAACAAGTATGCACGAGGTGTGGGTGACATGGGGCTTAATCGAGCTTATGCAGCATATACGGATACAGGAGGCCCATGATCTGAGTTTGTATTTCCGCAGACCCTTAGATTCAGCTCACTCATTCACTGCAGATTCTCTAGCAACATCGAGCTTCGCTCTGATGTTTGTGGTGCTTGTTACTGGAGGGATCCTGATCCGTCCCAGGTGCGCGCAAACAGCTCAGGTTTGTCCATCTAGTATTTTCGTCTTCCAGAGAAACAATACAAATGATCATTATCGCCTACTCAGAGCTTCTTCATGCTTCGCACAACCTTCCTCATCATTTCAACGACCTTCTTCTTCGTCCTCCCGCCGACTTCACTCAACCATGCACCACGTTCACCTCTGCTTGCAAACCCCAAGCGAATCTCAATGACGGCAAACGGTCCCGCAAGAGAGACCACGGACAGTCACAAGAACCCACACCCGACACAGCTGAGACAGTGGCCAATTCAGTCTCAACCAACAACATCACCAGCCATATCAACCAGAAGTATGTCGGCGCTCTAGCCTATCATGCAGCGATGAAAGCGGCCCTAACATCCTCCGGGAAAGAGGGCAGCAGGCACCAGAAGGGATATGTCCTTCGTCATTCAACAAAGTTTTTATACACACAACAAACCCTACATTGCCTTGGTTGGCTAGACTGCGCGCCCAGAGTCCCGTTTGCTCTTCGTGATCTGAGATTTTCACGTGCTTCTCAGGTCACAATCTGGCCTGTCCTCTGCCTTCCACCAACTTCGCCTTCACCTCTTCGACCTCGACCATTTCGAACTTTACCATCTCTTCTCTCATTCTCGCATCCGACTCACTCGATACCAGACCATACTCTTCAAAATGACCACCAACTTCGAGTCACTTTCGGACGAAATCGGCATCCATGTGTTCAGATGTGCGCTCAACAACACCCGCGCATACCACATCAAGACGAAGTACAAGCGCAAGACGCCCATCCTTGAGCAGTGGATATACCCAGCCAACGAGAGAATTCTGAGCGCAGTACGACTCAATCACAAGACAAACGGATTGTTTTACGATGCCGTTGTGAGGCGCGCAACATCCGCAAGGAGGCCGACCAAGATGATCGCCTACATCAAGAACCTCAACTTCCGACCGCTACAGCACTTCGTCATCAACGGAATCAGTGCCGCGCAAAAGCAGAGAGTTGCGCAAGCTCCTGAGCCAAAGGTTGTCGCCGTCCTCGAGTTCGACGGCGGCGACCTCAAGTCCAGAGAATTCGGACAGTGGATCAAGTTCAGGGAGTCCAGCGATGTGCGCATCGAGTACATGATCGGCGAGTCAGGGGATATCTACAAGGTCTCAAAACAGCTGGGAGAGCTACTGAGTGTCTTCGAAGACTCTGAGGACATGAAGGCGATCTACAAGGCAGCTGTGACCGGGCTGAAGAACCTGAGAGTCGCCGCCAACCGAGTAGAGGCTCTGTACGAAGAGTTCTCAGAAGACGAGCCCGACTCCGACGATGAGGAAGCTGTCGACCGCGCGACTGCGACCCGCCAAGCGAACAAAGAAATGGCTGCGAAGATGGCGGCCTGCAAGATGGGAAAGGGGGTTGGACTTGGCGCTTTGTTTGGACAGGACACCGCGGCTGGCGCGAGCCGAGAGGAGAACGACGCGGAAGACAATGGCGATGAGAGCATGTCCGAGAACAGTGACTCGGATCCGGAGAACATGTCTTCGTCAGACGATGATGAGTGATGGCGCACTGAGGAGTGACGTGCAGGATAAGACAGCTGCTGCGCACGCAAACATGATAGACAGAATTGCAATTGACGAACCGTCGATGACTTCGACTTTCCACATGTGTCGTAATTACATCGTGCTGCTGAACGCACCTGCCTATAATACATGCCCTCCCATCTCACTGGCACAGGTCGCGCTTCCCACACCACTCTGATGCTCTACACATACTGGCACCAAGTCTCAAAGCGTCGACAAATACTCACTCTGACTGAACAGTCCCTGCGGCGCATCATGCTCATGTCCTCCTTCCCTTTCCTTCATCACAGCATTGTACTATTGACATCAGCTTCAGAATCATCCACGGAAAAACGGGTCCCCACACATCACAACTCACCTTGAACACAAAATTCAAAATCAACGCCGCAATCAAACTAACACACACAATCACCGGCCCGGCAACCGAGTCAAAATCCTTCCCACTCCTCGTCTGGATCAAATTCATCCGCCACATGTACGTCCCGTACCCCCACGCGGCGGCGAACAGCGCGATGCATGTGTACACGATGCCCAGCACTTTCCCGACGACATTGTCCTTACCCGCCGCGTTGAACAGTCCGAGGGAGAGGGACGCGAGCAAGATGGAGACGTGCTGCCATTTGATGAACGTGCGTTGATTCGCGAGCCAGACTTTCGCTTCCACCTTGACGGGTCCTGCGTCTTTGATCCAGGCTTTGGGTTCCACGACGCCCGGGGGAAGTTGGACCCGCCGGCGGGACATGGCGTATTTACTTGTGCTGAACGCGGCCGGGAAGAGGGATTTGAGACCTCCGGTGGAGGTGGTGCCGTTGCGGGCGGTGCCGTGGGTCTGAGTGCCGGTTTCGTCGTCGTCGGGTTCTTCGACGACGTCGTTTTGTTCGGTGGGGTCGGCGGTGGCGACGTTGGTGTGGTCGGAGGAGGGAACCATCGACGCGCGATTGCCGGAGGTGGAGAAGTTGTTGGTGGGGGAGCCGATCGGGGAGATGATGCCGGATTTGCGGTGTTGGGAGCCGCCGAAGCTTTTCGATTTCATGAAGGAGCCGACGGCGGTTTCGTCGTCTTGCTCTTTTCGCTTTTTCGCCTTTTCGTCCTCAAAGGCTTGTTGGGGGTCTCGGCGGATGTCGACTTCCATCTGACTGAGCCAGAAAGGGAAGGTGTTGACGTAGTCTTCGAAGAGTTGTGCTACGCCGTGGATGAATTTGCTGAATCGTGGTGCCTCGCTGACCAAGTGGCTGCTCATCAAGTCCTCGATCCATTCCGCGGACTTCTTGCCTTGCGTGTTCTTGATCTTGACTTCCAGCAGTGCGAATGGGAATCGTGTAATCTCTCCTTTTCGGATGGAAGTGAATGGAAATTCCAGCTCGTTGTTGTCAATGTCTCTTCGATGCCACGTATCAGGGTCTCTGCAAGGCCGATCGGTATCAAGAGCATCCTCGCGAATGAAAGCTAGATCAGTGTCGAGACTGATGCGTACGCGGTTGTCGCCAGGAATCTGGAAAGCAGTGCGAGTATAATTCGCTCGGAGCACCGGTTGCAAGTCGTATTGCTTGATGAAGTCCTGAATTTCTTCCACAGATGCGCGCATCGATTTGGCTTCATTGCTCTCGGCTCCAGCACGTTCCTCCAGCTTCTTGATCTGTTTCTCCATGTGGTACTCGTCGTTGATGAACTTTTGCACGTTCTTGTCCTTGGTCGTAAAGCGAGCCTCATTGCTCATATTGTCCTCGCCAACAGTCTTCTTCTCCACAAATATCTCTGGCTTGTTATTGAGCTTGCCGTACCATCTGAGCCTCAAAGATGAGCCAACATTCTTATCCACTTTGTTGGAGTATAGCTCGAATGCGGGACTGTCGAAGTAGATGCTCGTTATTGAAGGATCCGGTGTGTTGCCCTCTGCGACCTTGGACGTCTGCGGGTTGTAGACCAGGACAGGCAGTCGACGAAGAATCATCGTCTTGACCTCGAGGAGATTCTCGGGGTGTACCCAAAACTTGTAGCTGACATATTCCTCCTGGTTCTCCTGATGTTCGCTCGCCTTGTCGGACTTGGAGTCGCCATCTAGATGCTGGCGCGCGAAACTGTACATTGCGCTCAATCGGTAGAGTAGAGGACCGTAGTCCTCCTTGTTGAAGGGCAGAGCGGCGAGTCGGACTTGCAACAACGGTCTAAGTCGGTATGCTCCTCCACGCTTCCGGTCATGCTTCTTCGCAGCCTTGAGGAAACCGGCATAATTGATGCGGCTGTATTTCTCCAACTCATTGGTCTCCTGAGAGATCTGATCGAGCTCGGCAATGACCTCAGTCAAGATCTTCTTCTGCTCGGCCTCGCTGGGCATGGGTTTCTTGCCATTGCCGTTGGAGCTCCCCTTTCCAATGCTCTGTGTGCGATCGGCACCCTCCACTGGCTCCTTCACTGACGCAGCAATCGCGTCTAGTTTGCCCTCGCATTTTGCAGTGCGCTCTCGGAGTTTCTCGTAGGTATCGCGGTGGAAGTTGTGCACTTTCTCGAGCTGCACATTCACCAGCTCGTCCACAAACATTCCCTCATCCTCATCAGTCCACTCGTCGCTGCGTGCTGGGGTTGCTCTTGTCGGTGAGCTCGGAGCAGAATCGTCGTCTCGGAGGAGCTTCTTGAGCTTGGTGTAGTCGATGTACTTGTCGTACCACGGCTGGTAGCGATTCAGCTCGAGAGTCTTGCCGAAACGCATCGTGAGAACCGTGGAGGATTAAATATGACAGAGAGCACCAAGAGAAGCATGAGGTCGAAAAGTTTCAAGGTCCTGGTGAGCGACCCAGTCGCAGGGAAGACCGAAGAGCATCGGAGTAACAATTTTGGGTCGTATAGAATTAGCCAGCCCCTCCATCCCAATGGCCAATCGGCAGTCTAGCCGACAAACGTGGTCCTTTGAATATCGATAAAGTATCTGGATATCGAATATGCCAACGACGACATGGTTCGCTCTCCAAATAACTACCACGATCAAGTCTGTCGCGGCATGTCAAAGCATCTCTGCAGTCGTTCATTGCGATTCAAGGATGCTTCGGCCTCTTTCTTCAGACGTTGAAGACTTTGGCCAATTTCCTCGTTTCGGAGTGCTCGGTATCGGTAGCGAGCCGTCGATATCACTATCGTCAGCTGCATCTCCGACTTTTGATCATTGTAATCCATACCATCACAAGAGTAGTGGTGTCGGTTCACCATTTCTAGCAGGGCAATCGAGGAGAAGTCCCTTCCTGCATGCGGTTTGGCTTCACCACCCAGAGTGAGCTTATTACACGCAGCTAGGTAGTTCTACCATGACGGCGAGCCAGGAGCAACAGCGCAACCTAATACCGCACCTCCGAACCATACTCAGCAACCTCACCGCGTCGCCGTATCCCGATCTACCGAACCCAGAAGGACTGAACAAGCGAGCTTCCGTGGCCTTGATCCTTCGCGTCAACCCATCATATTCACACTGGCCCGAACCACAACAGGACAAGCCACGAGGCTTGAATGCATTTCTTGACCAAGAATGGGTGAAGCATGGTGAGCCAGAGGTGCTGTTCATCAAGCGTGCATCGCGAAAGGGAGATCGGTGGACGTCACACATTGCTTTGCCGGGTGGAAAGAGAGATCCAACAGACAAGGACGATCAGTTCGCTGCTGTCAGGGAGTCATGGGAAGAAGTCGGAGTAGACTTGGACAAACACGCAATACCATGTGGTAACTTGCCTCAACGATTGGTGACTACTCATTGGGGGAAGGAACCACTGCTGGTGCTCTGCCCATATGTCTTCATTGTCACTACGCATGAGCTGCCACCATTGAAGCTGCAGCCTTCTGAAGTCGCTTCTACACATTGGGTACCGCTGAAGAGTCTCCTCTCCCCACAACAGCGGACCATCGCATACGAAGATGTGTCATCTCGAATTGCAAACCAGGAGACGGGGGCAAAGAAGTGGATGCTGAGCACAATCCTAGGCAAAATGATCTTCGCCGCCATAGCGCTTGAACCGACGGAAAGTCTACACAGTGTAGAGACACCAGTCGAGAACCCACTCCAAGACAATCGCCACGCTCGACTGACCCGAGTGGACAAGCTCAATAATCTCGCCAGTCGAATATGGAGAGCAGACATCTTCAATCAATACCCACCACCTCCGAAGGAAGGGCCGCTTCTGCTTTGGGGTCTCACGCTGGGTGTAATTTCAGATTTCCTCGACCTCGTTCCGCCGCACGATGCTCTCAACCTCTGGACATATCCAACCTTTACTCCCCTCGATGTCCGGTTCACTATCTGGCTATTGACCTACCGCTTCAAGAATCGCAAGCGAGCCGAACTCCAATCCGGCGCTGAATTTCGCGAGAGTCGACCATCGTTTGGAGGTGCGTCAGAAAGTGTCGTCGACCTCAGCTCATCTACCGTGGTCGTCGACCGTGCGGACGAAGTGGGATTTGCTGGGATAGGCACAGGGTTGAGTGCTGGAGGAGCGTATGGCAACAAGGCCGCAGTCACGACGATGTTAGAAGGGTTCGTTGAGTCTCTTGCGCGACTCGTGCTGCCGGCAATCGCTGACCGCGGTAGGTACTACGATGTTGTTCGAAAGGCGATTGCGGTGGCATTGGTTGGCAGGGCGAGTGTCGTGGTTGTAATGGCGGCGATTGTGTATAGGAGGTATTGGAAGAGATGAAATTCTCGACCTTGACAGCATTGAGACTATACCTCCATGGCTCCGCTCAAAGTGCACTGCACGACTCGGATCCCAGAGGCTTCGATCGCACGGTCTGAGCGAGAGAGCGACGGCATTGTTGCTCCCCTGATAGTCTCGTGCACCCATCCTTCCATCACAAGTGCCCTTGATTCTCTCGCGCAGATTGCACACACCAAGCCACCGAGGTCAGCGTCCTGTGGGGCACTTTGAGCGGAACCACGGAGGTAGACTCCTCGATACATATCAAACACAACCAGTGCTTGCATTCGCTTCTTCCAGACATTTTGATGGAGTCGCCAGTTCGGGCCAATAGTGGCCGGTCAGTACTCGATGACTGAAGGTCAAACGCCGACGCGGCCAGCTTGTTGAACTTTCATCCGCCGCCACTGGATTTAGTGTATGTCGCTTCGGGCAAGCATCTTTCACACTCCAGCGGTACTGTACATTTCTGTACACTTTCTCCTTATTATCCTTCCTATCTCCTCATCACTGTAGTCCGCGATTCCTCAGCGGCTCGAAAAAGAGACGACCATGTCAAGGACAATCACATATCAAGAAGTGCAGCAGCACCGGTCGACAGACAGCTGCTGGGTCATCCTCTACGGCAATGTTTACGATGTGACTTCATTCCTCCCAGATCACCCCGGTGGTAGCAAGATCATTCTCAAGCTTGCTGGAAGCGATGCCACTGAAGAATACGACCCCGTACATCCTCCCGGAACGCTTGAGCAAAGTCTACCTGCATCGGCCAAGCTAGGTTCGATCGATGCCAGCACTCTACCTCAGACGGACGTAGCACCACAAAGTACAAAGCAAGAGCAAGGAGAAGAGACAATGACTATCGAAGAATGCCTGAATCTGGACGACATCGAGACAGTAGCAACACAGAAGCTCAGCAAGCGAGCATGGAACTACTACTACTCCGCGGCGGACGACCTACGATCGAAGTCATTGAACAACACCGTCTACCAGAACATCCTCCTCCGCCCCCGAATCTTCGTCGACTGCACGAAATGCGACACATCAACCACCCTCCTCGGCAACAAAGTCAACGTCCCATTCTTCGTCTCCCCCGCAGCAATGGCACGACTCGGACACCCCGACGGCGAAGCAGGAATCGGACAAGCCTGCGCTCCTTACGGCGCCATGCAAATAATCTCCAACAACGCCTCGCAAACACCCGAACAGATCGTCGCCGGTGCTCGACCCGACCAAGTCTTCGGCTGGCAGCTGTACGTCCAGACGGACCGCAAAAAGAGCGAGGACATGCTCGCTCGAATCCACAAGCTCCCTGCCATCAAATTCGTCTGCCTAACGCTCGACGCACCCGTGCCAGGGAAGAGAGAACACGACGAGCGAGGTACGAAGAGTGTAGGCGCCAGCTTACCCGTCAAAAGCGCGGTGAAAGCAGCCTCGTCATTGCCAAAGGACTCGGTGGAAGAGAAAGCGATGGACGGGAATGGAGCGGTGGGCAAAGCTCTGTTCGCGGGTACAGCGCCGGATTTGACGTGGAAGAGCACTCTGCCTTGGCTGGCGAAACACACGCATCTACCCATCGTATTGAAAGGTTTGCAGACGCACGAGGATGCGTATCTGGCGAGTTTGTATGCGCCGCAGATTAAGGGGATTATCCTGTCGAATCATGGTGGGAGAGCGGCGGATACTGCGCCGCCGGCGATTCATACGTTGTTGGAGATTAGGAAGTATTGTCCTGAGGTGTTGGGTAAGATCGAGGTATGGGTTGATGGTGGGATCAAGCGCGGGACAGATATCGTCAAGGCACTCGCTCTGGGAGCGAAAGGAGTGGGACTTGGCCGAGCACCGCTGTTTGGACTGTCAGCGGGCGGCAAGGCGGGAGTGGAGAGAGTCCTGGAGATTCTGAAAGCAGAGACCGAGACGGCGATGCGATTGTTGGGCTGTGAGACTGTGGACCAGCTCAAGCCACATCATGTGAACGCCAGGGCGGTGGAGCGGGATGTGTACGATGGCGCTGCCGGGTTGGAGAAGCTGGAGATGTGGGTGCGTAGCAAGTTATAGGCAACAAGTACCACCCTCACTCAGCTCAAAATGCACCGCATGAATTGGGCTCTAGTGGCTCGGAGTATGCAGTCAGCGCGAGAGAGTGTGAATAGTCCGAGGTTGTAAGTGTCTGTCTGCAAGGGAATTGAACCGGCAACAATACTTCCTTTCTCCGGCTCCGAATGTACGAAATAAGCCACCGAAGGTTTGAGCGGAGCTAAGGAGGTACAGCTGGTAGCAATGTCAGAACGAGCGACTTTCATTTCAGACTCTACTATCGCTCAGAGCTGCGCTGTCGGCCCCTGAAGACTCCGACGACCCAGCATCCGCTTGCGTCGCTCTACATCTTGCCTCTCTTCGCTCCTGGACTTGAAGACTATGACGACATTGCCATGCTGCACTCTCCTCAACTCGTCCCTTTGCTAAGTGCTCAAGCGGGAGAGGAATTTGCGAAGGTCCTGGGGCGTGCGGAACGAGAACACGTTCGCGGAGAAGACCAATGTGCGCAGCTCCAGATACAACGCCTTGCAGACAAGCAATGGAGCGAAAAACTTCGCGCAGGCGTCAGGCGTACACGTCGTCGACGCTCTCCAGTCGCACGCACCGCAACCGCATGTCGCATATCGCCTTGGTTGGCGAAGTCCTCGTTCCGACAAGGTGGGATTGTTGAGGTCGTAGATTCGTGGAATGTGAGGACCGACTCCGGGCATTCCGCTTCGTACCGAGTGTAGCTGGTATTGCAGATACTTCGCGCCGTATCCATACCGCCGAATAAATGCAGCCTTCTGATCGTGCCAGTTCCGAGCCTTCAACGGGTGGCAGCGATGTCTTTCACCAGATGGCGTCTCTGCATATTCCGGGCGGACCATAAGTGTTCGACGTCGCTTGCCGATGTCCTTCCATGCCAACTCGAAACACCCTGGCACGAGGAGGTATTCGAAGATGGAGAGCCGGATGTCTTCAGGGAGCGAGAAAATGGTGACTTTATCGGCTTCTGCCATTGAGGTGACTGTCCTGCTGTCGATGGTCGACCTGGTGGCTTTTTCCGTGAAAGCGGTTGCAGAGACTGTTCTGTTCTGGACAGGTGATGTGCAGCGAGGAGTGCTTTGATGTGTCTGTATCGGAAAATGGCGTCGAGTATCAATACGAGTGTGATATTCCGGTGCAGCGATGGTGTGGCCGTTCGAGGGTGGATGTTGTTGTGACGGTCGTGCGAAGAAGTTGCAGAAACTTGATGTCTTTCACTCTGCACCGGGCAAGTGGGCGTTGCTGGTGCAACCGGGACAATTGTGCACAGCCTCATCTGATGTCAAAGGGTATAAAGGTTAGCTGTAGCTCAGATCGGATGGAATCAGTGCGGGCTCAAGACCTGGGGCAAGCGGCGAGACTGTCTCACAACACGCTGCAGGCCTGGAGGCACGCGGGTGAAGATTGAGGAGCGCTCACGCGTCACGAGCCGCTGTCTGCTGATCCCCCTGAGTGCTCACTCTTGCCCCTCATGCTGCTCGTGCAACCAGGACAATTATGCACAATCTCATGCATCGCAACATCACAGTCTATGCAGAAGTGATTCTGGCAAGTCTCACACTCATATCTGCTGGACTCCGACGCGCCTTCGGCTCTTTTCGAGTAAGTCTTGCCTGCATCACCCCCATTCGTAGCGCCGTGTACTCGTGGGAAAGGCGAAAGGCATCCGAAACATTGCTCACTTCCTTTCTGCTCAGCGCGCTGCCACGACACCTCCACCCAATTCTGAAGCGGAAAAAGATGGTGATAGGAACGTGCCAGATGGGTCGAGAGAATGAGCGTCAAGTCGCACGTGGGGCAAGTAGCTGGAAGGCTGCAGACTTTGGCCTTGCATCTGCTGCAGAGGTACCCACCTCGCGTGAGATTGCCATGACAAGCGCACAGAGTCGCATGCTCCTCGACGATACGAGACGGGAAGCCCATCATGAGCAGCGCTGCTTGATTGAGCTTTTGGGCTTCCGCGTCTGTGGAGCGTACCACAGGAGGCGTCGTGATTCCCATCAACAGCTCTCGAAAGTGGACCTCGTCGACTGCAACATTGTAGCAATTATCATCACCCGCATTGGTCTTCCGGCAGATCTCAGCGCAGATATGCATCTGTGCCGCCAGGCCTATGATAGTGACTCGTATCCTATCCTTGATGCACGCTTTGATGGTGTCGTGAATGTCGCCTGGATCGGATGTGAGCAGCGCTCCCAGTATAATGACCACTTCGCGAGTGCCATGAGAGGGCGTGTGGTATAAAGCCGCTCTGGCCATATCAAGTCCGTTCTGTAGCGAGGGATTCCCCTTAGGATCTGTTCCTCGTAGCGCTCGCACTGCAGCGATGAGGTCGTTCGGGTTGCCTGACATGTCGCTTATCCGGATTGCCAGGCCCTCCCGCATGCCTAAGATCCCAAGCTGTGAAATTGGATTCTGCTCGAAGAACTCACGAATGAATGCGATGGTGTAGGTGATTGTGAGGAGATGCCGTGTCGGACGCAAGTCCTTCTCGAGCATCGCCACGGAAAGGTCAAGCATCAAGATCGTGTGTCGAATGATACCTCGCTGGAGAGGAGTCGTATCTTTCAGCAGCCTGTCACAAGATCAGTACCTCCACAAGAAGGATCATTGACCAAGACGAAGTACCTCTTTCGTTTGCTGGCCTCCTCAATGCCTCCCAAGACTCCCTCGATGCTGCCGTCTGGCGCCTCTTTGAGCTCCCAAGCTCGTGTCGCTCCAGCTTCCCAACTCGCCTGGGCTCTACCCTTAAACCTCGATGGCATCGCACGACCTCCATTCGTGGCAATCTCATCGTCCGAGCCATGGCCATCGTACTCTCCATTCGAGTCGGCCATTGTGGGAATATCAAGGGATGCCGCGATATGAGTGAGCTTCGTCCGGAGTGCGTCGATTTTGTTGGAAAATTGTTCCTGCTTTCCCGTGCTATATCATGTCTGCGGCGGAATAGCTTCAAATCTTTCGGAGTACGTCTTTTGAGGAAGTCGACGTTCAGTAGAATCTCAGTCGCGTTGAACTGTCCGTGTTTCTTGCAAGCCTCAAGTTGGCTGTGATAACCTTCTGGTGAGATAATCTTCTGGTGAGATCGTGTTTGATTGAAAGTTGACGAAAGTTCACACTCGTCCATGACACGAACGCACGTGAGATTCGGCGGAGGGCTGAACAAGGGGCGGCGCTTGGCAGACCCTGAATGGGACCGTCCAAGACGTCGTTCTTTGATGAGACCACATGCAGGAGCAGGCACAAACACCCGTTCCCCTTGAAACCACCACAACCTCCGTGATCACGATCTTCACCCCGGCCTGTCTCGCAAACCATCAGCTGCGCCCCCAGAACCCATCGATCTGCGCCCCACACTCTGACAGTGCTACCTCCCTCGAATACCCCTCCACCGCGAACCGCTGCCTGATCAACGCAAAATGGCCAACGACGAATACGATGTGCGTTCACCGAGAGACCTGACGCGATAAGCGCGCCCGTACTGACTAAATCTTCCGCGACAGTTCCTCTTCAAGGTGGTGCTGATCGGTGACTCTGGTGTCGGAAAATCCAACCTGCTCTCGCGATTCACCCGGAACGAATTCAACCTCGACAGCAAGTCCACAATCGGCGTCGAGTTCGCGACACGCAGCATTCAGGTGGACAACAAGACCATCAAGGCGCAGATTTGGGACACCGCCGGCCAGGAGCGCTACCGTGCCATCACCTCAGCCTACTACCGTGGCGCTGTGGGTGCCCTACTCGTCTACGATATCTCCAAGCAACAGACCTACGAGAACGTCACACGGTGGTTGAAAGAGCTGAGAGACCATGCGGACACAAACATAGTCATTATGCGTGAGTCTTGAGCGCAAATAGCAGGAGCAAGGATAGTGCAGGAGCTGATATGTAGCAGTTGTTGGTAACAAGTCAGATCTTCGTCATCTCCGCGCAGTGGTAAGTCAAGTCCCTTGTACGCATAAGATATGAGCTGATACAGTCACAGTCCACCGACGATGCCAAACAATTCGCGAGCGAGAACGGCCTATCCTTCATTGAGACCTCCGCCTTGGACGCCTCCAACGTCGAGCTTGCCTTCCAGCAGGAACTCGCAGAGATCTACCGCATCGTGAGCAGCAAGGCACTCGACCAGGGAGAGCCGAGTCAAGGACCTGGACAAGGCAGTGCCATTCCGCTCGGCCCATCGAACATGCCGGCAGACAAGAAGAGCGGACAGTGCTGTTGAGAACAGAAGTCGAATTGGCACAGATGAGACGATTTTCATTTGATGGAACATGCATGAGGAATGAATGCTAGGAGTCTGGAGTAGAGGTCATGCCAGCGATGATCCAGTTAAGGCGAGATGCTGCTCTGCTCGTAGTGCGATTGCTTCTGCCGCTTGAGAGGGAAAGAGTTACGTTAATACGACCTTCTCGATTAAATTGCAGTTTTTGGACGCACGTAGCCTTCTGCAGCGGCTCGAGTTATGCAAAAGTCGTCTTTGATGAATGCCGACCACAGTAGCAGTACAAGCTATGAGCATCATCCGTGGTCAATCGATATTTGGCTGGGCGGATTTAGTGATTCAAGATTTTTGGTATCGACGGCGTTGTTGTTTAGGCCGAATTGCCTGATGTCTGGCATAGACACCGCGGTGTTCAATTCCCATCTCCCACTTTCTACCTCACTCCTTTTGCTGTTGAGGGTACTTGAGCTCGCTGGTGCCAGCACGGTGGCCAGATAAGCTCCCGGATATTACGGTATCCCGCAAGCTAACTCCGGCACGACTTTCGCCTGTGATCCGCCGTCATCTGGAAATCAACACCACACGCGAGCACTTGCGACGTCTTCTTGGCGACTAGGACCCAAAACCCGGACGTGGTTTTCTCCTTCTTCCCAGACCTCTTATGCGATGCGATAACCTCTGCTTACACATTCCTCCCACTTGACATTCGAGATGTTCTGCTTAAGATGTAAGACACCCCGGCATGATCTCGTAGAGAGCGTAACTAACCTGATCGTTTCAGCCTGGGTGTCTCTTCTGGTCTTCCTCAGTACAGCGTCGCCTCTATACACATTAATATATCTCATTGGACACTTCTGGCTCAGTCGACCCTGCGTGTAGGTCCTCGAGCTGCGATGCGCGAGAGAGACCACGGCTGACACTCTCCCACAGGTACTGCACGTTTCTCCTTTGCTGCGTTGTAGTTTCCCTTCTCGACTTCTCCGCGGACTGGTTCGAACCACGATGGACTGATGCCTCGACTTCAATCAACGAGACTGCGACGTTCCTCTTCAGCGGTAATGCGACGCTCGCGGATGCTGTGATGGAGACTGCCGGTCTGGCACTGTCGGCTCTGAATGGAACAGGTGGATCACTGGTCAGCGCTGCGATGGAGGGTTTGAAGAGCAAAGTGGTTACTGGCGAGCCTGTGCAAATGGTCGCCGCAAGCATACCCGACGGGAGCAACGTATTTGAGTGGCTGCGAGGACTACTGGAGAAGTTCCATTTCAGGATACCCTGTGTCGGTGCAACGATACGGCTGTAGGGTGGGATGAACATGGCACGATGACGGAAATGAGAGCATAAGAGGAGTCTAGCATTTGACATTGGGATTAGACAAAGGCGGCATGATCAAAAGATACCCTACATCAGCGCACTGGCGTGGACATTCATAATCTAAGGTTCATACGGGGCACGATAAAGTCGTATCCTTGTTCTCGGGCTCATTTATGGCGGCAGGCAGTTTTCGTGAATCAGGAGCACTATGCTGAGTAATTGCGATCTTGTTCGCGGCGTTCAACAATACGATACGCTCTGATAAAACTATGAAACATGGGTGCTCTGGCTTGGGCACGTCTTCGCTTTCATGCAAAGCATGCCAGCAACGCACTGCTCCAGTCTAACTCACGCCATCATCAACCACTTGAGGACTCAATCTGACGTCGAAGATCCATCCCCGTATGTCAATTCACCATCTCGACCGGCCAAGGACAAAAGCGGAACGTGGTCCGGAGTCGGGGTCTCGTAGTCTGTATCGTAAGGTACCTTGAATCGGCTCGTGATCTTGCGTACCTCAGCTCTCCTACAGCTTCTGTTCCTGCATCCAACATCTGATCGGTTCGTGAGACGAATGCTCCTGGCGTGTCCTGTTCGGCTTTGATGTCCACTGCTCGCGGATCGCTGCGGCTCTTCAGGCAGTTTCAAGGAGGAAGTGGGGGAGCAGTTCTACGTCGTGTCCACCAGCAAACGACCATCTCGACCTTTATCAGCTTCCTTTCTGGGACACACCACCGAGACGCCGGACCTGTGACTGTTAAATCGCCCCTCTGGTCTAGTCAGAGAACATTGGAGAGAACAAAGTCTGCGAGCACTGCATCCAACTCCCGACAAACAACACAAATCAGGCATTGCTCAAGCAGTGCATCCAGTACACTCGTCGCTATGGCCTCAGACCGCGATGTCCTCCCTGACGAGTACGCTTTTCCAATTCCCTGGCACGAATTGCACTAACAATGCTGGGGAACAGTGTCAAGCCCACGAACTATGCCATCAGCCTCTTCGACCTCCAATCCGGCGAGCCCTGGACCTACCAGGGCAAAGTCGATATTGATCTGGATGTGAAGAAAGCTAGCAAGACCATCACCCTGAACACCTTCGAGCTCAAGATTCATTCCGCCGAGGTGGCCGCAGATTCTGGCAAACACTCCTCCTCGATCAAGGCGTCCAACATCACCCACGATGAGAAGAGCCAACGTTGCACCTTCTCGTTCGACCACGAATTGCCAGCATCGTCGAAGGCTGTTCTATCGATTAGGTATGAGGGCACAATGAATAGCCATATGGCTGGTTTCTACAGATCGAAGTACACTCCGACCGTCGAGGCCTCCAAGGGTGTTGCAAGAGATAGCAAACACCACTACATGTTTTCCACACAGTTTGAGAGCTCGGACGCGAGACGAGCGGTACCGTGCTTCGACGAGCCCAACCTCAAGGCGACATTTGACTTCGAGATGGAGATCCCAGAGGATCTGACAGCCCTTAGCAACATGCCCGAAAAGGAAACCAAGAAGAGCAAGGATGGATACAAGATCGTGAGCTTTGACAGGACCCCAGTCATGTCGACATACTTGCTGGCGTGGGCATTCGGCGACTTCGAGTACATTGAGGACTTTACCAGGCGGAAGTATAATGGCAAGACCCTGCCCGTCCGTGTCTACACGACCAAGGGCTTGAAGGCCCAAGGCCAGCTTGCACTGGAGAGTGCCCATCAAGTCGTGGACTACTTCTCAGAGGTCAGCCGATCAACGTTGATGCAGTGCCGCTCGTAATCGCTAATGCAGGGACAGATCTTCCAAATCGATTACCCTCTGCCGAAGGTGGACCTGTTGGCTGTGCATGAATTCGTGAGTCCTTGCTATACCCCGTACTACCGTGTCTGCCATCGACTTCTCCGACCGTTTCTTCTGCACACCATTTCGCTCCTCGTGACAGCGAGGCTGACTGGCTCTTAGCCAATTATACGTTCTCGTCCATTCCAGGTATTTGCTTGTCTATTTGCTGACCTTCGATTCCTAGTCTCACGGCGCCATGGAAAACTGGGGCTTGATCACCTACCGCACGACCGCTGTCCTCTTCGACGAGTATGCATCAGACCAGAAATACCGCAACCGTGTTGTGTACGTCGTTGCGCACGAGCTCGCTCATCAATGGTTCGGCAACCTGGTCACAATGGACTGGTGGAACGAGCTGTGGCTGAACGAAGGTAATGTTTCCCAAAGCGCGGATGCAAGAACTCTCGGCTGACACAATTTAGGCTTTGCTACTTGGGTCGGCTGGTACGCGGTGGACCATCTCCATCCCGACTGGGATGTCTGGGGTCAATTCGTGGGCGAGGGCATGCAGATGGCATTCCAGCTCGATAGCTTGCGGACCAGTCACCCCATCGAAGTGCCTGTGCGGAACGCTCTCGAAGTCGACCAGATCTTCGATCACATCAGCTATTTGAAGGGTAGCTCCGTGATCCGCATGCTTGCGGCCCATCTCGGTGTGAAGACCTTCCTGCAGGGGGTTGCAGACTACCTCAAGGCGCACACATACGCCAATGCCACGACCAACGACCTTTGGTCCGCGCTGAGCAAAGCCTCCGGCCAAGACGTGACGACCTTCATGGACCCCTGGATCCGCAATATCGGCTTCCCTGTCGTGACTGTCGCAGAAGAGCCTGGTCAGATCACCGTCAAGCAATCCAGATTCCTCACTGCAGGAGAGGTGAAGCCTGAGGAGGACGAAACTACCTGGTGGATTCCGCTTGGCCTGCAGACTGGCCCTGAGGCCACTCTCTCCCAGCGCGAGCCCCTGACTACCAAGTCTGATACTATTCGCGATATCGACACGAGCGTCTACAAGCTGAACAAGGACCAGACTGGATTTTACAGAACTAACATGCCACCGCAGAGGCTTGAAGCGTTGAGCAAGGTGCTTGGCAAGCTGTCGGTGCAAGAGAAGATCGGCCTTGTTGGCGATGCTGCAGCCCTTGCGGTAGCAGGCGAAGGCACCACTGCAGCCGTACTCACATTCCTCCAAGGCTTTGAGGTCGAGAAGAATTATTTGGTCTGGTCTGAAGTGCTCTCCAGTCTCGGCAAAATCCGGTCCACCTTCTCGTCCGACCCCGAGGTGTCGGAGGCCCTGCGAAAGTACACCCTGAAGCTGGTCACCTTTGCCACTGACAGGATCGGCTGGCAATTCCGCCCGAGCGATGACTACCTGACGGGACAGCTTCGTGCTCTCCTGATCTCATCTGCTGGGCTTACTGGTCATGAAGCTGTCGTTGCCGAGGCGAAGAAGGAGTTTGAGAAGTTCGTGCAAGGCGACGCCAAGGCGATTCATCCATCACTCCGTGGACCGGTCTACAGGATCTCGGTCAAGAATGGCGGCGTGGATGCCTACAAGGCGATCCAGAAGGAATACCTTACTACCACTTCGATTGATGGCAAAGAGATCACCTTGCAATCTTTGGGTCAAGTGCAGACCCCTGAGCTTGCTGCCGACTATTTGAAGTTTGCCTTTGATGGGAATGTGGCAATTCAAGATTTGCACAGCGTTGGTGGTTCTCTTGCCAACAACTCGAAGGTGCGATACGCTGTATGGGACTACATCAAGGCCAATTGGCCAATGATCAGAGAGAAGTTGGGCGGCAACATGGTCGTGTTGGAGAGGTTCCTCCGCATGAGCTTGTTGAAGTTCTCCGATGCTGAGGTCGAGAAGGATATCGCTCAATTCTTCGCCGACAAGGACAACACCGGCTACGACCGAGGACTCGCCGTGGTGTCTGATACCATCAAGGGCAACGCCCGGTATAAGGAGAGGGATCTCGAGAACGTACGCGAGTGGCTGCGTGCTCGTGACTTCGGCCAGTAAGGGGCAGCGCTACTGTCTCGCCCGATCAAAGAGCAGGAAAGCAGTGCCATAACCGACATACTGTCAAATGTCCAGTTGTCCATTCAGTGGGCATCATTGTCTGCATCGCCAAGGTTCGTTCTCTTTTGTCTCATTTCACCACCTAAGTCCCAGCAGTAGAGCGAATCGTCACGTTCTGTTGCCTTTCATTTCACTGTTCATTCGAGTCACGGCAGTGAAGTGAAGATCCAAGTGTCCTTACACTATTCTCTTCGTCGTGTGTTATCACAGCAGCACGTGAAGTGCACTGCCTTCACCTCGAAAATCACGGTTGCCTGCGTACCAATTCGCTCCTTCCACTTCGGGCTCGTTTGTGATCTGAAACAGGAACTCCGGCCTCTCGCACTCATTTTCGGGCAGCTTCGCCGATGTCCCTTCCAATCCCCGGATCGAGCGCCGACTGGACTCGACCCGCCGACCGATCTTCCACCCGCCTCCCACCATCTCCCACCTTCTCCGCCACGCGACCTGCAACACACATCGGCAACCACACTCGTGCGACGACTCGTCGCGCACCTTCAGCAAAACATCCCATCTCGTTGCGACTGCAACAACACCTCGGACCGTCAGCTTCACCTTCATCTTCATCTTGTCCACCTTCACCACGCCAGCACACCCTCTACACTCCACCCACACCTCCATCGACTGCATCAGTAGGCATGGAGTGGACCGGCTCGCCACCCAACAAGAAGGCTACGGCTTTGTACAGCATCTTCGATGAGAACAGTCAGCATCAGGTCAGCATCGATATCAAGAGCAAGGCGCATCATTCTCTGACGATTGTACAGCACACCATGAAGCGCACCGCGAGCGCAATGCCTCTGCCGCACACCAGTATGATGTCGGCAAGCCGCCCGATGCTGGCGCACAAGGTACGTACAGGAATCGCATCGCATGCACTCTCACGTTCTGACTCCGACAGCCCTCCAGCATGGACACGCCCGTCAACGAACTCCTCGCAAAGCTCAACAAGCAGCAAGAGTTGCTCTCACGCCAGAAGCGCGACCTCCAGGAGAACGAGCAGCGCAGCGCCTCCTCCTCGCCAACCGATCCATATGCCATCACCCCGCCGTCTGACCATGCCACCCGCGATCGCCGACCCGGAGGTGGTGAAGTCGCAGATCTCAAGAAGCAGCTCGAAGTGGCTCAGGAGCGCATGGCTCAAATGGACCTTCAGCTCACTCAGTCGCGCCTAGCACAGCATACCATGGAGGAAGCCATCGGCTCTCCATTTCCGACCGCACAGCACCTCGCTGCCAACATTGCCAACCATAACATGATGCCTCTCGCCAATGGTCAGGTCCAGCGTGGCACCTACGGCAGAAGCGCGGGCAACTCCTTCGAGCGCAGTAGCTTCAACACATCGATGCAGTCCTCGTGAGTGTACACTGCGCTTTCACTGACTACGATCATGCGGCTAATTCACTTCACTTCCAGGTTCGATAGCATGCCGAGCTTCAATCGTGCGCAGTCGAGCTTCGTTCATCCTTCAGCTTACGAGGCTCCACCACCTGTGGCTCCGCTTTCGTTCCAAGCACCATACGGAATGCCCAACGGGATCATGACCGGCCACTCTGCGCCTATTGGTTCCAGACTCTCCCCAACTGCGTCTGAGTTTGGTGGTGGTCGTCAGTACGGCTTGCAGCAAGCAAGTGCCCCTCCCACATTCGTGAGCACCACGGAGCCACTCAACTACCGCCGTCTCCTCGACCGCCACATGAGTTGCAACTGGAAGTACGTCGTCGACAAGATTGTCTGCAACAACGATCAACAAGCTTCCATCTTCTTGCAGCAAAAGTTGAAGGTTGCTACAACCGAACAGAAGGTTGAGATTGTGCAAGCCATCATCGAGCAAGCATACCCACTCATGATCAACCGCTTCGGCAACTTTCTCGTACAGCGCTGCTTCGAGCATGGCACGCCCGAGCAGATCATCCTCATCGCTCAGGCCATCCGTGGCAACACTCTCAATCTCAGCATGGATGCCTTCGGCTGCCACGTCGTGCAGAAGGCCTTCGACTGCGTGCCGGAGGAGTACAAGGCTATAATGGTGCATGAACTTCTTCGCCGCATCCCAGAGACGGTGATCCACCGCTACGCCTGTCATGTGTGGCAGAAGCTGTTCGAGCTCCGCTGGAGCGACTCGCCGCCGCAGATTATGAAGTTCGTCAACGAGGCTCTCCGGGGCATGTGGCACGAAGTTGCCCTGGGCGAGACTGGCAGCTTGGTCGTGCAAAACATCTTCGAGAATTGTCTGGAAGAAGACAAGCGCCCTTGCGTGAACGAAGTCCTCGCCAGCATCGACGTCGTCGCCCACGGTCAATTCGGCAATTGGTGCATCCAGCACATCTGCGAGCACGGATCTATTCCTGACCGCACTCGGGCTATCGACCATGTCATTCGCTATGCTACCGAGTACAGCTTGGACCAGTTCGCCTCCAAGGTCGTGGAGAAGTGCCTGAAGATTGGCGGCAACGACTTCCTGGACCGCTACCTGGACCGTGTGTGCGAGGCTCGCCCAGACCGCCCGCGCATGCCTCTAATCGACATCGCTGGCGACCAGTTCGGCAATTACCTCATCCAGTACATCCTCGTCTACGGCGAGCCTTCCCGCCGCGAGCTTGTCTCCGCCCACATTCGCAAGCATATGGTGTCTCTTCGCGGCTCCAAGTACGGCTCCCGCGTCGCCATGGCTTGCTGCAACCCAGCCGCGGCCACCCGTCCAGGACCTCCCATGGGAGCTCCGCTCAGCCGCATCAACAGCGCATACACGGGAGGCGAGCGTCAGTATGGCGGCGAACGCCTGTACGTTGAGCGTCCCACCGGCCCTCGTGGTAGCTTTGGAGGAGGCTACCGCTGAATCTTCTCGCGACACATCTACCACGGCACTTGCGTCACCAAGCATTTCACGGACATCAGCTTTGTTCCGATCTACGCTGTCGCAAACATGCATGCTTCTTTGTTCTCTCTACACCAAAAGCTTTGCCTTGGGGCATCCCCTGACCTCCACCCTTGGATGATGGCATCGATATTCGAGTGTCCCTCGTCTTGGCAGCATCCTCTTATCATTGCACGAGCAAGGTGGCTGGCCGGCTTTGTGTTATCGCCTCATCTCAGCCAAATCTTCTGCGATGTCTTTTCTTCTGTGGGTTTTGTTTGTTCTTGCGATGGCAAATGGAAGCGGGACACATGGAGTTCACCGAAGGACCAAAGACGGTCTGGTGGGGGATTGTTTTTCTCATATGCTATGGTCCGTGTGATGGAGCAAGGGCAGGCAAAGGGTGATGGACAATGTTTAGGGCAGCAGGAGTTATCTGGAATTGTATCATGTGCTTGTTATACAGACTGAGTCAGTTGTGTGATTGAGTATTGGTGTGATAGCGTATGAGGTCTACATGCTCTTGCCACATACCAATGGCTGTAGTCGTCTACATTGGTAATCATCAACAACCATCATCAACCCTCACGTCTCATATCCCTTCATCTAGAACTTCTGCAACATTCGATGCATGTCCTTCATGATGGCAGTCGGCTGCCGGCATAAGAGTACCTCCTGATGTATCTCTTCGCCATTAACGGAGAGCTGAGGTGATCGGCCTCACTTCATGATGACGATTCGCCGCTTTATGAGACAAACGCTGCACGACTAGAGTCATCGATCCGCTGACACCGGATCG
This sequence comes from Zymoseptoria crescenta, assembly GCA_026122155.1. Taxonomy (NCBI): domain Eukaryota; kingdom Fungi; phylum Ascomycota; class Dothideomycetes; order Mycosphaerellales; family Mycosphaerellaceae; genus Zymoseptoria; species Zymoseptoria crescenta. The sequence goes on along the minus strand of JALRMM010000215.1, from coordinate 7,534 downwards.
AGCGACTGAAGCGGCCGGCCAGTCCCGTCAGAAGCAACGACGCAAACGCAAAAGCAGCTGTTTTTGCTGCGACTTGGTCCGCTACACCTTCGACACCTCAGCAAGGACTCCGAAAAATGATCACCCAGCAGCGACCAGAGGTGATGGCCTGGTCGCTAATCGGCCTAGAGATCGCGAAGCGCTTGGAGACCGTTCTTGAACAAGCACCACCAGAACTCCAAAAAGATATGTCGGAGCTCGTCAACGACTTCGCCAAGCTCAGATCGATGTCAGGAGACACCGAAGAGGCTACGCGCGTGTTCCTCAACAAGCTGATCGACACCACGTTGGATGCGGAAGGAGCACTCGGTCTTGAGCATGAATTGTTGGAGATCACCCGGATCTTACGCAAGCGGGTGACGGTTGCTGGCGTTAAGCGGAAGTGGGCCAGCAGTATGCAAGAGCAGGTCAGCGGCAGTGCGCGTAAGGACAAGGGCTCTGGAGAGGAGAGTCATGGCAGCGACAACCCCCACGGCGGCGAAGGCGGCGCTGCTTCGATGGGAATACGTCTCCGGGATGATAGTGTCGTATACCATGGCATGCATGAAGCCGTCAAGGGCGAGCCAGACCAAGGTATGTGCACCAGTTGCAGCTTCAACCTGCTCGATCTGTTTAGACATTTTAACCAATGACAGCTCCTTACCGCGCGACCAGCGCCGGCAACGCAGGTATGGCTTTGTTCTCGTTCTCCAAGGACAGCCGCCAATCCATCCCAACCGGACCACGTCTCGACAACGCCAGTTCTGCTCAGGCTCGTGGCCGAACAAGCCGCCGGGAACTTCGTCGTCAACGTCACAGCAGCGAGCCGCGTCGTCCCATCTGCCGTGGCTGCAGGCTTCGGGGTCAGGATCGATCGTGTAATGGCAGGCAGCCATGCTGCAACAACTGCTTCGACTTCGAGTGTCACTACCAGGACTGTGATCGCGGTGGCGACTGCAGCAAGCCAACGTGCACACTCCGTCATCGAGACCGCCAAGGTCATCGCTTGTCCCGGAATGAGTACAGCGGATGACTTCCAGCGGATCGAGTTCAAGGAGAATACTGTCCAACAACGGCTTGGCTCTTACGGAGAGTCACAGCTCCTCGAGAATGCACAGCAGAACAATGAGGTCCTGGCTTAATTAGCAACATTCGGGACGCTTTTTGCCTTCTAGATGATCAACGTTCGCTATCTCAGCATGAAGTCCATAGGTAGCAATGAAATGAGAAAGTGAATTGACACCATTTCCGTTGAGGCTTGGCCAGGTCGGACCGGCGGTCAGCCCACTATTCTACCCAGCTTCGTCTCGGGCGATTGATAACGGACCGACTGTGATGGCTTCACCGTGATGGCGTATCGTGAAGGAAGCGTCGATAGCACCTCACAGCGGCCTTGGACCACACAAGTGAGGTCGGGATACATGCCAAGTACTACTCCGCGATCCGAACAAGATGCATATCGGGGGAGGAACCGGGGAAAGCAGGCGGTCCGGCGCCAGTGAACGGAATTTTACGGAGGAGCTGCCCGCCGAGCGGTCAGTCATGGGAGGAGACCTTTTATTGGGAACTGTACGGGCGAGCGGTGCTGGAGTATACTGTAGACGCAAAGGCACCCATGTAGCAGTCAACCGAGGGTGAAAGTGATGAGAAGAAGAAGTTCATTCACAAGGACAACACTCACTCATTCCTCATTTCCTCTCACCGAACGTCATAGTTCTACCAGGGGACCTCTCTTACTGCGGGGCACTCTTGTTCATCACCCCTCCAACTTCCATCTCTCAGCAAAATCTTCTCCCGAACATCAACAACACACACTCCCGTACGCCCACCGCTACCCCACCCTCGATCCTCCCTCCGCTCACAACCATCGCAGAAACACCACCACACTCATCAAACACAACCGCAATCATGGTCGTCAACGTGCGTAGCAAGAGCTGGCAGGATACCGAGGACAAACAGTAGCTGATACTCCCCCAGGTCGGAATCAACGGTTTCGGCCGCATTGGTCGTATTGTCTTCCGCAATGCGTGAGTCTTCGGAGAACGAGCGTGGGAGTGAGAGCAAGGGACTGACGATACATCCAGCGTCGAGCACGGCGACGTCACCGTCGTCGCTGTCAACGACCCTTTCATTGAGCCAACCTACGCCGTGAGTGAACTCAACACTCCTCATGAGGAAGAGCAGCGACCAGGACGAGCATCGGCAGACTGACCACATACCCAGGCCTACATGCTCAAGTACGACTCCACCCACGGAGTGTTCAAGGGCACCATCGAGGTCGACGGCGACAAGGGTCTGATTGTCAACGGCAAGAAGGTCCGCTTCCACACCGAGCGTGACCCGGCCAACATCCCATGGAAGGAGTCCGGCGCCGACTACATCGTCGAATCCACCGGTGTCTTCACCACCACCGAGAAGGCTTCCGCCCACTTGAAGGGTGGCGCGAAGAAGGTCGTCATTTCCGCCCCATCCGCCGATGCTCCCATGTTCGTCATGGGCGTGAACAACAAGACCTACACCTCCGACATTCCCGTCATCTCCAACGCCTCTTGCACCACCAACTGCTTGGCTCCTCTCGCCAAGGTCATCCACGAGAAGTTCACCATGATCGAGGGCCTCATGACCACCATTCACTCCTACACCGCCACCCAGAAGACCGTCGATGGTCCTTCCGGCAAGGACTGGCGTGGAGGCCGTACTGCGGCCCAGAACATCATCCCGTCTTCCACCGGTGCCGCCAAGGCTGTCGGCAAGGTCATTCCAGACCTCAACGGAAAGCTCACCGGAATGGCCATGCGTGTGCCAACCGCCAACGTGTCCGTCGTTGACTTGACCTGCCGCATCGAGAAGGGCGCCACCTACGAGGAGATCACCGCTGCTTTGAAGGAGGCCTCCGAGGGCGAGCTCAAGGGTGAGAAATGCTCATGACCATGGCTCACACAAGGACAACAGCTGACACATCAACCACAGGAATTCTCGCCTACACCGAGGACGACATTGTCTCTTCCGACTTGAACGGCAACCCTCACTCTTCCATCGTCGATGGCAAGGCCGGTATCTCGCTCAACAAGAACTTTGTCAAGCTCGTCTCCTGGTACGACAACGAGTGGGGTTACTCCCGCCGTGTCATCGACCTCCTGGCCTACATTGCCAAGGTCGACGGCAACGCCTAAGCGAATCGACTCTGACAGATCGGGTCCGGTCGGGAAAAGCAAATATTGTGGTGTCAGGAGGGGCAGCAAGCCAGCGTCTGAGTTGCATGTCTTCGGTCAGAAGCGGATCACGTTTCGCGGTGGATCGAGCACGGGATAGCGTAGCTAGCTGCTAGAAAGGAATCACTGAATATGATGCATGATGAACACAAATATGTCCGTGAAGATGCCGATCCGTTTACCGTCGTTAGCATAAGGGTCAGCTGCTTTGGAATGGCAGAACACAAGAGACAACCGCCCATTTGACTTTGTCCAAATTCACAGTGCACGATTCCTCCGAGCCCGAAAAGGAATGATATTCACCTGGGAGATCGGGGTTGATGGTCTTCGCACGTGAGCTCGCCCCGTTTTGGCGTCACCGATGGTCTAATCAGGACAAACGAACAGATACAGTTCAGCGCTGTGGTGGGAAATGAAAGTAATTGAGGGGGTTTAGCTGAGCAGAAGAGTGGAACAATCTACGCAGCGCGAAATTATGTCTTTATAAACGCGGTCTGCCGAGGAAAGGAGAGAATTGTCAAAGGGTTGGTATTTGCTTGATGTCCGGGCTAGAGACGCAGCGTATGGACCGGTCTTTTTTTTGGATAGAGGGATGGAGAGGAGGAGAGCGAAGGGTTGCGATTGGATTGGGTTGGAGAGGATTGTTGTGGAGGAAATGTCGGTCGCGGTATCGCTGTGTTCGTTAGGAGGGACTTCAGAGAGAAGGTTTGTAGTGGTGGTGGTGATGAGTCGACAGATGTGTAGGATGGGCAGGGAAGGAGAAAGGGAAAGGGGAAAACGAAAAAAAGGCCGAAGCGAGGTCCCGTTCAACCTGGAGAACGACGGATATCTGTAGGCTTTGGTACTGAGGAGGGAACATGCAGTCTCTCTCTCGCAAAAGCTCCGCCGAAGGTTTCCGTGCCAATGCAAAGCTCGAGTATGTGCAGGGTGATCGTTGGTCGGGAATGGATCTCTCATGCAGGGTAAACTTTCAGAGTGGTTCGCAAGGAAAGGCCAGAACAACTTTGCAAGGATTGTTGGAGAATGTTCAAAAAGGGATGCTCATGCCTGAAAGATCTCGCTTGAATTCAAAAGGCGACCCGGCCAGAACGCCTTCCTCCCCTCTTCCCGTGGGCCAAAGTCCCTCTTGGTGGATTTCCCGCTCGGCGGATTGACCGCATTGGTCGTCGTGTTATACGTCGTATCGTCAGGCAGCACCTTGTATGTCACGGTGCCGTTTCCTTCACGAAAGGTACTCTTCGCCGTGCCCACGGTGTTGTAGCCCGCCAAGTACGACTCGCCAGTGGCAATGTCCTTTTGGGTGATGGCGCGGGTGAACATTTCGAGGGCGAGGAGGGGTCGGTGGTAGGGGACCTGGAGGTGGTCAGTATCGTTGGTATCACGACGGAACGGCGATCCAATTCGGGATGTCATGTGCGTGATGAGGAAACAGGATCAACTGACCTCACGTCCACTGTGGAAAATCCTAGCCCAAGCAAAATTTCCGCTCTGCTTCACTTGGCCGTGCACGATACCGTCAGAGGTGGTGTGGTCCGTGTAGACTGCATCGCAATAGCCTAGAGCATTGACTTGGTCCGCGACGACTTCGTTGCCGAGCTGGATTTCACGGTTGTGTCAGTCCACCCTCTACGCTTCCAGGTGCTTCAACGATTGGTGTACCCACCCAATTGCAATCCCAGTCCGCGTCTCCTGCGTACACAACCACGTACACGCCCTGCTCCACCAATTCTCCGATCGCCTCCATGCTGCCGACATCTCGACCGTCATCGCCGGTCGAGCCAAAGGCATTGAAGTTCACGTTGACATTGAATGCCGTCCAATTCGTGTACGCTCCGATGGCCTTCAGAACCTCGTCCTGATGGCCATCGGAGCGTATTGATCCCGGTTGGCGACTTCATAGTACGGCTTTGTGACATTGAAACACCAGTTGTCGGCAGCCTGGCAGACCGAGTCCTTGCCGCTTGCCTTGCAGTCTAACAGCTGATCGTGGCAATGGCCCGGACCCCACATGATGTCGTATATCTATTCTTGGACGCCGGTGTTGAACGGAACGACGTCGTACGTGTTGCCGGGGTCGACGGTGAAATTGTAGCTGGCAGCATGCCCGACCACAGGATCATTTGGAATACAGTCGAATGTTCGTGCCTCAGGCAAACATTCACCTGCACCTGTATATAGTTCCTTCTTTCTTCTTTTCAGCTTCCTTTTAGAACAACGAACAATGCATAAACAATTAACAACGTTCCTTAGAATTAACTGGTTATAAGCCCGGACGCGCATCTAAGACGCATCCAATATAATAACTAACACTAAGCTATCCGAGATAAGTATCGAGTAGCGTACGAAGTTGCGTATTGCTCTTATCTTATTATCTCTTTCCCTTATTAAACCCCTTATACTAAGACGTTACTAAAGATAACTAATAAGAAGGTAGAGTAGCTAAAAGGTTAGGAGAATTATAAGGTTTAGTCTATTAAAATTAAGGCTCTCCTTTAAGGTAAGGGTCTATAGACCTATCTTACCGGCGAACGCAAGGCACTGGCTAAAAAGAAGGACAAGGATAATAAAGACTTCCTCGACCGCACTAATAAGTACAACATAAACTGCTAAAAGGCTCGTAGAGTGCTAGTTCAATTAGTATTAAAGGATATCGCACTAGATCTCGAGCATTTCGCATTAGTAAAAGAAGCATAGGATTATCTCGAGGCCAAATACAAGCCCTCTAGCATAGCATATTAGTTTAGCAAGTACTAAGAGTAGCAACAGCTCTTATTCGATAGAAAGAACATTAATTACTTCGTAGGCGCATATAAGAGCGTATATACTAATATAAAGGAAGCGAAGCTAGAAGTCGATAAAGCTATTTAGCTATACTAGTTTATTACATTAGTTTCACTCTACTACAACGCCTTTACTACTAACCTACGCGAACGCATGCGCACTTCTACTAATAAGGAAAACCTCCCTAAGCTCGACGACGTAATCGCTAGACTTCTTAACGAATAACGAGCGTAGAGCTTAATCGATTTAGCTAATTTTATTAGGCCTAAGGGTCGCTAAAACGGTAACGGCAACAGGCTATTAACGAAGCCAAACAACAACGACAAGGACTCTAGCAAGAAGTGCTCTTACTACGGTTCTACCTAGTACAATGCCGACAAATGCCGCTATCTCCACCCTAAACAACGACTAGCGGATTAGACACCGAAGTTTAGCTATAATAAGAGCGGCTACAAGCTAAAGGAACATAAGAAGAAACTTCCACTATAGACATTAAAGAAGGAGTTAAGCGCTTACACTATAACTATACCTAGCGAGGACTTCTCGTTCTTAGCTACTAAGCATATTACTAAACAGACAGTCGAACTCCTACATATAACCGAGAATAGCGATATATAGTATATCGACTCCGGCTCCTTATCGCACTTTACGAACGACTACGATAGTATAACGGACGTTATAGCCGTCGACATAATAGTGAACTTCGGTAAGGGCGCATTAAAGGCGACCGCGCTAGGCTCTATTAAACTAAAGCTCTAAGGCAATTGTTAAGGAAGGCTAAGGCATAGCCTAGCTCTAGACCTTAGGTGAGGTCGCTAATAATACGTGGATAGTACAACGCCGAGCGTAGCGGCGAATGCCGCTTACGTAACGTATAGTCGTATATTATAAGGCACGTATATACAACTTAACAACAGCAAGAATTAGTTTTATTACTAGTGGGATTACTAGCTAGCGTTCTATACACTGCGATATCTTTATACTTCTTACAATTCTAATTCTTCTCTAAGAGCCCGCGGTTTATAGAACCTAATAACGGACGAGATACCTACCGGCGAGCTACCTACTCCTCCTTAGCAAGCTATAAGCGAACGATAAGGGTCGGTAGCACTATCTAATTAATCGACTATGTTAGTTCCCGATGTAGAGATAGAGATTAATAAGCTGGACTAGGAAGCGGCAAGGCTTTCGGCGGCGCTTCGCTTACGTAACGCTCGCGTCCGCGTGTAGGAGTTACGTCATATAGCCGCCGTAGAACCGCCGGACGGAAGCACTCTAGAAGTAGGAGATAACGGCTCTATCGCTATAGCGGACTCTATCGAATATTGTCGTCGATAGCTTAGTTAGGATAGCGTTAGGACTCCCGAGTCTACGTCTAGCCTACTAAGCGCCGGAGTACCGCCTACGAGGGGCTTAGCCTTATATCTAAAATTAAAAGAGCTAAGGAACTTTAAGGGAGAGAGTATTACTAAGAGTCGATAGTTCCTCCGTAAGCTCGAACTTATCTTTAAGCTCTCGGTAGA